>JAUCBJ010008124.1:0-42500 GCA_032718475.1 Nemertoderma westbladi
CCCCCTTATGTGACACACTATCACACATGTTGGACCCCGTCCCTGCATCCCCCTCCCTTACCCCCCTTATGTAACACACTATCACCATGTTGGACCCCGTCCCTGCATCCCCCCTACCCCCCTTATGTAACACACTATCAACATGTTGGACCCCGTCCCTGCATCCCCCCCTACCCCCCTTATGTAACACACTATCACCATGTTGGACCCCGTCCCTGCATCCCCCCCTACCCCCCTTATGTAACACACTATCACCATGTTGGACCCCGTCCCTGCATCCCCCCTACCCCCCTTATGTAACACACTATCACCATGTTGGACCCCGTCCCTGCATCCCCCCTACCCCCCTTATGTAACACACTATCACCATGTTGGACCCCGTCCCTGCATCCCCCCTACCCCCCTTATGTAACACACTATCACCATGTTGGACCCCGTCCCTGCATCCCCCCCTACCCCCCTTATGTAACACACTATCACCATGTTGGACCCCGTCCCTGCATCCCCCCCTACCCCCCTTATGTAACACACTATCACCATGTTGGACCCCGTCCCTGCATCCCCCCTACCCCCCTTATGTAACACACTATCACCATGTTGGACCCCGTCCCTGCATCCCCCCCTACCCCCCTTATGTAACACACTATCACCATGTTGGACCCCGTCCCTGCATCCCCCCCTACCCCCCTTATGTAACACACTATCACCATGTTGGACCCCGTCCCTGCATCCCCCCTACCCCCCTTATGTAACACACTATCACCATGTTGGACCCCGTCCCTGCATCCCCCCCTACCCCCCTTATGTAACACACTATCACCATGTTGGACCCCGTCCCTGCATCCCCCCCTACCCCCCTTATGTAACACACTATCACCATGTTGGACCCCGTCCCTGCATCCCCCCTACCCCCCTTATGTAACACACTATCACCATGTTGGACCCCGTCCCTGCATCCCCCCTACCCCCCTTATGTAACACACTATCACCATGTTGGACCCCGTCCCTGCATCCCCCCCTACCCCCCTTATGTAACACACTATCACCATGTTGGACCCCGTCCCTGCATCCCCCCTACCCCCCTTATGTAACACACTATCACCATGTTGGACCCCGTCCCTGCATCCCCCCTACCCCCCTTATGTAACACACTATCACCATGTTGGACCCCGTCCCTGCATCCCCCTACCCCCCTTATGTAACACACTATCACCATGTTGGACCCCGTCCCTGCATCCCCCCTACCCCCCTTATGTAACACACTATCAACATGTTGGACCCCGTCCCTGCATCCCCCCTACCCCCCTTATGTAACACACTATCACCATGTTGGACCCCGTCCCTGCATCCCCCCTACCCCCCTTATGTAACACACTATCACCATGTTGGACCCCGTCCCTGCATCCCCCCTACCCCCCTTATGTAACACACTATCACCATGTTGGACCCCGTCCCTGCATCCCCCCCTACCCCCCTTATGTAACACACTATCACCATGTTGGACCCCGTCCCTGCATCCCCCCCTACCCCCCTTATGTAACACACTATCACCATGTTGGACCCCGTCCCTGCATCCCCCCTACCCCCCTTATGTAACACACTATCACCATGTTGGACCCCGTCCCTGCATCCCCCCCTACCCCCCTTATGTAACACACTATCACCATGTTGGACCCCGTCCCTGCATCCCCCCCTACCCCCCTTATGTAACACACTATCACCATGTTGGACCCCGTCCCTGCATCCCCCCTACCCCCCTTATGTAACACACTATCACCATGTTGGACCCCGTCCCTGCATCCCCCCTACCCCCCTTATGTAACACACTATCACCATGTTGGACCCCGTCCCTGCATCCCCCCCTACCCCCCTTATGTAACACACTATCACCATGTTGGACCCCGTCCCTGCATCCCCCCCTACCCCCCTTATGTAACACACTATCACCATGTTGGACCCCGTCCCTGCATCCCCCCCTACCCCCCTTATGTAACACACTATCAACATGTTGGACCCCGTCCCTGCATCCCCCCTACCCCCCTTATGTAACACACTATCACCATGTTGGACCCCGTCCCTGCATCCCCCCTACCCCCCTTATGTAACACACTATCACCATGTTGGACCCCGTCCCTGCATCCCCCCTACCCCCCTTATGTAACACACTATCAACATGTTGGACCCCGTCCCTGCATCCCCCCTACCCCCCTTATGTAACACACTATCAACATGTTGGACCCCGTCCCTGCATCCCCCCCTACCCCCCTTATGTAACACACTATCACCATGTTGGACCCCGTCCCTGCATCCCCCCCTACCCCCCTTATGTAACACACTATCACCATGTTGGACCCCGTCCCTGCATCCCCCCCTACCCCCCTTATGTAACACACTATCACCATGTTGGACCCCGTCCCTGCATCCCCCCCGCCTACCCCCCTTATGTATCACACTATCACCATGTTGGACCCCATCCCTGCATCCCCCCTACCCCCCTTATGTAGCACACTATCACCATGTTGGACCCCGTCCCTGCATCCCCCCTACCCCCCTTATGTAACACACTATCACCATGTTGGACCCCGTCCCTGCATCCCCCCCTACCCCCCTTATGTAACACACTATCACCATGTTGGACCCCGTCCCTGCATCCCCCCTACCCCCCTTATGTAACACACTATCACCATGTTGGACCCCGTCCCTGCATCCCCCCCTACCCCCCTTATGTAACACACTATCACCATGTTGGACCCCGTCCCTGCATCCCCCCTACCCCCCTTATGTAACACACTATCACCATGTTGGACCCCGTCCCTGCATCCCCCCGCCTACCCCCCTTATGTATCACACTATCACCATGTTGGACCCCATCCCTGCATCCCCCCCCCCCTTATGTAGCACACTATCACCATGTTGGACCCCGTCCCTGCATCCCCCCATACCCCCCTTATGTAACACACTATCACCATGTTGGACCCCGTCCCTGCATCCCCCCCTACCCCCCTTATGTAACACACTATCACCATGTTGGTCCCCGTCCTTGCATCCCCCCTACCCCCCTTATGTAACACAATATCAACATGTTGGACCCCGTCCCTGCATCCCCCCCCCTACCCCCCTTATGTAACACACTATCAACATGTTGGACCCCGTCCCTGCATCCCCCCCTACCCCCCTTATGTAACACACTATCACCATGTTGGACCCCGTCCCTGCATCCCCCTACCCCCCTTATGTAACACACTATCACCATGTTGGACCCCGTCCCTGCATCCCCCCTACCCCCCTTATGTAACACACTATCAACATGTTGGACCCCGTCCCTGCATCCCCCCCTACCCCCCTTATGTAACACTCTATCACCATGTTGGACCCCGTCCCTGCATCCCCCCCTACCCCCCTTATGTAACACACTATCACCATGTTGGACCCCGTCCCTGCATCCCCCCTACCCCCCTTATGTAACACACTATCACCATGTTGGACCCCGTCCCTGCATCCCCCCCGCCTACCCCCCTTATGTATCACACTATCACCATGTTGGACCCCATCCCTGCATCCCCCCCCCTTATGTAGCACACTATCACCATGTTGGACCCCGTCCCTGCATCCCCCCTACCCCCCTTATGTAACACACTATCACCATGTTGGACCCCGTCCCTGCATCCCCCCCGCCTACCCCCCTTATGTATCACACTATCACCATGTTGGACCCCATCCCTGCATCCCCCCCCCCTTATGTAGCACACTATCACCATGTTGGACCCCGTCCCTGCATCCCCCCATACCCCCCTTATGTAACACACTATCACCATGTTGGACCCCGTCCCTGCATCCCCCCCTACCCCCCTTATGTAACACACTATCACCATGTTGGTCCCCGTCCTTGCATCCCCCCTACCCCCCTTATGTAACACAATATCAACATGTTGGACCCCGTCCCTGCATCCCCCCCCCTACCCCCCTTATGTAACACACTATCAACATGTTGGACCCCGTCCCTGCATCCCCCCCTACCCCCCTTATGTAACACACTATCACCATGTTGGACCCCGTCCCTGCATCCCCCTACCCCCCTTATGTAACACACTATCACCATGTTGGACCCCGTCCCTGCATCCCCCCTACCCCCCTTATGTAACACACTATCAACATGTTGGACCCCGTCCCTGCATCCCCCCCTACCCCCCTTATGTAACACTCTATCACCATGTTGGACCCCGTCCCTGCATCCCCCCCTACCCCCCTTATGTAACACACTATCACCATGTTGGACCCCGTCCCTGCATCCCCCCTACCCCCCTTATGTAACACACTATCACCATGTTGGACCCCGTCCCTGCATCCCCCCCGCCTACCCCCCTTATGTATCACACTATCACCATGTTGGACCCCATCCCTGCATCCCCCCCCCTTATGTAGCACACTATCACCATGTTGGACCCCGTCCCTGCATCCCCCCCTACCCCCCTTATGTAACACACTATCACCATGTTGGACCCCGTCCCTGCATCACCCCCTACCCCCCTTATGTGTCACACTATCACCATGTTGGACCCCGTCCCTGCATCCCCCCTACCCCCCTTATGTAACCCACTATCGCCATGTTGGACCCCGTCCCTGCATCCCCCCCCCCTTATGTACCACTCTATCACCATGTTGGACCCCGTCCCTGCATCCCCCCCTACCCCCCTTATGTAACACACTATCACCATGTTGGACCCCGTCCCTGCATCCCCCCTGCCCCCCTTATGTAACACACTATCACCATGTTGGACCCCGTCCCTGCATCCCCCCCTACCCCCCTTATGTAACACACTATCACCATGTTGGACCCCGTCCCTGCATCCCCCCTGCCCCCCTTATGTAACACACTATCACCATGTTGGACCCCGTCCCTGCATCCCCCCTAACCCCTTTATGTAACACACTATCACCATGTTGGACCCCGTCCCTGCATCCCCCCCTACCCCCCTTATGTAGCACACTATCACCTGTTGGACCCCGTCCCTGCACCCCCCCTGCCCCCCTTATGTAACACACTATCACCATGTTGGACCCCGTCCCTGCATCCCCCCCCCCCTACCCCCCTTATGTAACACACTATCACCATGTTGGACCCCGTCCCTGCATCCCCCCCCTACCCCCCTTATGTAACACACTATCACCATGTTGGACCCCGTCCCTGCATCCCCCCTGCCCCCCTTATGTAACACACTATCGCCATGTTGGACCCCGTTCCTGCATCCCCCCTACCCCCCTTATGTAACACACTATCACCATGTTGGACCCCATCCCTGCATCCCCCTCCCTTGCTCCCTTGCTCCTTAAGGAGACTCTTTCGACGCAATCAAAATTAATCCTTCTCGATTTGAAAACCAGCGCTAGAGAGGTTAATAAAGGGTAGAGATAATACTGAACAATTTTTTTCCCATGTAATACGAAATTTATTCTTAACTTTAGTATTTTTTAGTTGCATAATTATATAATAATAGATAAAAGCGATATCTATATTGCGTCCATAGTTACTGGAATAAAATTATGAACTCCCTTACTCAACTGCCTTACTCAAAATGTTGATTAGTTTTAATGTACTTGAATATTTATTAGGTAACTAGAGAGCTGCTTAACAACATAAGCCAACATTGGATATTAAGTCCGTTTTGGAGTATACGCCTTTGTATACATTAAAGTTACAATAACTTTTGATTGTGTGAATGGATTTTGATCAAATGGGGTAGGTGTGCGAGGAAATAGTTGGGCTAGAAGTTTTACATGCAAACCTTTTCTACTCCGATGCTCTAGAAGTTTTATTATGCAAACCTTTTCTACTTCGATGCTCTAGAAGTTTTATTATGCAAACCTTCTCTACTTCGATGCTCTAGAAGTTTTATTATGCAAACCTTTTCTACTTCGATGCTCTAGAAGTATTATTATGCAAACCTTTTCTACTTCGATGCTCTAGAAGTTTTATTATGCAAACCTTTTCTACTTCGATGCTCTAGAAGTTTTATTATGCAAACCTTTTCTACTTCGATGCTCTAGAAGTTTTATTATGCAAACCTTTTCTACTTCGATGCTCTAGAAGTATTATTATGCAAACCTTTTCTACTTCGATGCTCTAGAAGTATTATTATGCAAACCTTTTCTACTTCGATGCTCTAGAAGTTTTATTATGCAAACCTTCTCTACTTCGATGCTCTAGAAGTTTTATTATGCAAACCTTTTCTACTTCGATGCTCTAGAAGTTTTATTATGCAAACCTTTTCTACTTCGATGCTCTAGAAGTTTTATTATGCAAACCTTTTCTACTTCGATGCTCTAGAAGTTTTATTATGCAAACCTTTTCTACTTCGATGCTCTAGAAGTATTATTATGCAAACCTTTTCTACTTCGATGCTCTAGAAGTTTTATTATGCAAACCTTTTCTACTTCGATGCTCTAGAAGTTTTATTATGCAAACCTTTTCTACTTCGATGCTCTAGAAGTATTATTATGCAAACCTTTTCTACTTCGATGCTCTAGAAGTATTATTATGCAAACCTTTTCTACTTCGATGCTCTAGAAGTTTTATTATGCATACCTTTTCTACTTCGATGCTCTAGAAGTATTATTATGCAAACCTTTTCTACTTCGATGCTCTAGAAGTTTTATTATGCAAACCTTCTCTACTTCGATGCTCTAGAAGTTTTATTATGCAAACCTTTTCTACTTCGATGCTCTAGAAGTTTTATTATGCAAACCTTTTCTACTTCGATGCTCTAGAAGTATTATTATGCAAACCTTTTCTACTTCGATGCTCTAGAAGTTTTATTATGCAAACCTTTTCTACTTCGATGCTCTAGAAGTTTTATTATGCAAACCTTTTCTACTTCGATGCTCTAGAAGTATTATTATGCAAACCTTTTCTACTTCGATGCTCTAGAAGTATTATTATGCAAACCTTTTCTACTTCGATGCTCTAGAAGTTTTATTATGCATACCTTTTCTACTTCGATGCTCTAGAAGTATTATTATGCAAACCTTTTCTACTTCGATGCTCTAGAAGTATTATTATGCAAACCTTTTCTACTTCGATGCTCTAGAAGTATTATTATGCAAACCTTTTCTACTTCGATGCTCTAGAAGTATTATTATGCAAACCTTTTCTACTTCGATGCTCTAGAAGTATTATTATGCAAACCTTTTCTACTTCGATGCTCTAGAAGTATTATTATGCAAACCTTTTCTACTTCGATGCTCTAGAAGTATTATTATGCAAACCTTCTCTACTTCGATGCTCTAGAAGTATTATTATGCAAACCTTTTCTACTTCGATGCTCTAGAAGTTTTATTATGCAAACCTTTTCTACTTCGATGCTCTAGAAGTATTATTATGCAAACCTTTTCTACTTCGATGCTCTAGAAGTATTATTATGCAAACCTTTTCTACTTCGATGCTCTAGAAGTTTTATTATGCAAACCTTTTCTACTTCGATGCTCTAGAAGTATTATTATGCAAACCTTTTCTACTTCGATGCTCTAGAAGTATTATTATGCAAACCTTTTCTACTTCGATGCTCTAGAAGTTTTATTATAGAAACCTTTTCTACTTCGATGCTCTAGAAGTTTTATTATGCAAACCTTTTCTACTTCGATGCTCTAGAAGTTTTATTATGCAAACCTTTTCTACTTCGATGCTCTAGAAGTTTTATTATGCAAACCTTTTCTACTTCGATGCTCTAGAAGTTTTATTATGCAAACCTTTTCTACTTCGATGCTCTAGAAGTATTATTATGCAAACCTTTTCTACTTCGATGCTCTAGAAGTATTATTATGCAAACCTTTTCTACTTCGATGCTCTAGAAGTTTTATTATAGAAACCTTTTCTACTTCGATGCTCTAGAAGTTTTATTATGCAAACCTTTTCTACTTCGATGCTCTAGAAGTTTTATTATGCAAACCTTTTCTACTTCGATGCTCTAGAAGTTTTATTATGCAAACCTTTTCTACTTCGATGCTCTAGAAGTTTTATTATGCAAACCTTTTCTACTTCGATGCTCTAGAAGTTTTATTATGCAAACCTTTTCTACTTCGATGCTCTAGAAGTTTTATTATGCAAACCTTTTCTACTTCGATGCTCTAGAAGTTTTATTATGCAAACCTTTTCTACTTCGATGCTCTAGAAGTTTTATTATGCAAACCTTTTCTACTTCGATGCTCTAGAAGTTTTATTATGCAAACCTTTTCTACTTCGATGCTCTAGAAGTTTTATTATAGAAACCTTTTCTACTTCGATGCTCTAGAAGTTTTATTATGCAAACCTTTTCTACTTCGATGCTCTAGAAGTATTATTATGCAAACCTTTTCTACTTCGATGCTCTAGAAGTTTTATTATGCAAACCTTCTCTACTTCGATGCTCTAGAAGTATTATTATGCAAACCTTTTCTACTTCGATGCTCTAGAAGTTTTATTATGCAAACCTTTTCTACTTCGATGCTCTAGAAGTTTTATTATGCAAATCTTCTCTACTTCGATGCTCTAGAAGTATTATTATGCAAACCTTTTCTACTTCGATGCTCTAGAAGTTTTATTATGCAAACCTTCTCTACTTCGATGCTCTAGAAGTATTATTATGCAAACCTTTTCTACTTCGATGCTCTAGAAGTATTATTATGCAAACCTTTTCTACTTCGATGCTCTAGAAGTATTATTATGCAAACCTTTTCTACTTCGATGCTCTAGAAGTTTTATTATGCAAACCTTTTCTACTTCGATGCTCTAGAAGTTTTATTATGCAAACCTTTTCTACTTCGATGCTCTAGAAGTTTTATTATGCAAACCTTTTCTACTTCGATGCTCTAGAAGTTTTATTATGCAAACCTTTTCTACTTCGATGCTCTAGAAGTTTTATTATGCAAACCTTTTCTACTTCGATGCTCTAGAAGTTTTATTATGCAAACCTTTTCTACTTCGATGCTCTAGAAGTTTTATTATGCAAACCTTTTCTACTTCGATGCTCTAGAAATTTTATTATGCAAACCTTTTCTACTTCGATGCTCTAGAAGTTTTATTATGCAAACCTTATCTACTTCGATGCTCTAGAAGTTTTATTATGCAAACCTTTTCTACTTCGATGCTCTAGAAGTTTTATTATGCAAACCTTTTCTACTTCGATGCTCTAGAAGTTTTATTATGCAAACCTTTTCTACTTCGATGCTCTAGAAGTTTTATTATGCAAACCTTATCTACTTCGATGCTCTAGAAGTTTTATTATGCAAACCTTTTCTACTTCGATGCTCTAGAAGTTTTATTATGCAAACCTTTTCTACTTCGATGCTCTAGAAATTTTATTATGCAAACCTTTTCTACTTCGATGCTCTAGAAGTTTTATTATGCAAACCTTATCTACTTCGATGCTCTAGAAGTTTTATTATGCAAACCTTTTCTACTTCGATGCTCTAGAAGTTTTATTATGCAAACCTTTTCTACTTCGATGCTCTAGAAGTTTTATTATGCAAACCTTTTCTACTTCGATGCTCTAGAAATTTTATTATGCAAACCTTTTCTACTTCGATGCTCTAGAAGTTTTATTATGCAAACCTTATCTACTTCGATGCTCTAGAAGTTTTATTATGCAAACCTTTTCTACTTCGATGCTCTAGAAGTTTTATTATGCAAACCTTTTCTACTTCGATGCTCTAGAAGTTTTATTATGCAAACCTTTTCTACTTCGATGCTCTAGAAATTTTATTATGCAAACCTTTTCTACTTCGATGCTCTAGAAGTTTTATTATGCAAACCTTTTCTATTTCGATGCTCTAGAAATTTTATTATGCAAACCTTTTCTACTTCGATGCTCTAGAAGTTTTATTATGCAAACCTTATCTACTTCGATGCTCTAGAAGTTTTATTATGCAAACCTTTTCTACTTCGATGCTCTAGAAGTTTTATTATGCAAACCTTTTCTACTTCGATGCTCTAGAAGTATTATTATGCAAACCTTTTCTACTTCGATGCTCTAGAAGTATTATTATGCAAACCTTTTCTACTTCGATGCTCTAGAAGTTTTATTATGGAAACCTTTTCTACTTCGATGCTCTAGAAGTTTTATTATGCAAACCTTTTCTACTTCGATGCTCTAGAACTTTTATTACGCAAACCTTTTCTACTTCGATGCTCTAGAAGTATTATTATGCAAACCTTTTCTACTTCGATGCTCTAGAAGTATTATTATGCAAACCTTTTCTACTTCGATGCTCTAGAAGTTTTATTATGCAAACCTTTTCTACTTCGATGCTCTAGAAGTATTATTATGCAAACCTTTTCTACTTCGATGCTCTAGAAGTTTTATTATGCAAACCTTTTCTACTTCGATGCTCTTTCAACATAAGTAATACAATTTACCAAAAATATTTTATTTCACTCACTGTAATTATATTTACTGTTTGCTTAATCTGCTTGTGTTTATATCTGTTTATGTGCAGTATTTAGTGACCTACGTCAAAGAAACTTATAAATTTATAGCATTATTTACATTTCTAATTATGTAATTAAAAACGTGTTGGTGTTATTATTATTCATTTATCGGAATTTATACTGTAGGATAGGAATTTAATATTCCGTTATGGATGCTAGTTAATTAATCGATATAAATAACGATATAATTATGTAAATAAAAATTGTTTTGATTAAATTAAATAATACATAATACGTATAATAATACATATTAAAGTGATTGACATTTTGATAATGTTAATGTATGCCTACTATGTTTTTGTAAGGCATTGGCAAATTCCAACAAATTCCGATGGCCTCAAACAGATTCACTTCAAACAGCTTCAGACAACTTCAGACAGCTTCAGATAGCTACTAACGACATCCAACATAAATTTCAATCACTTTCAGACAGATTCAGATGGGCTCCAACAGACAAAACTTGTTGGAAATATTTTCTCCAACAGAATCAAACAGTACTAAATCTCCGTAGGTTAGCATTGTGCTTGTTTGGAGCTGTCGGAGTGTGTTGGATCCGATCGGATCCGATGGCACTCTGTTGGTGAGCGGGACTGTATCCGCCATCGGTCCCATAAAGACTGGTAAAGTAAACTATTGGTGCCAACGGCGCCATAGAGTGAGGTAAGGAAAACTATTAGTGCAAAAAGTGCCATAAAGCGCCCATGTGAAGAACAATCGGTGCCATAAAGAAGGGCAAGGGAAACTGTTAGACCTATCGGTGCCATAACGACTGGCTGGTAAGGTATCTATTGGGGCCAAAGTTACCATAAAGAGTGGTATTTGTGTTGTGGGGTTTAGTTATGAAATAAAGGAAGGGAAGATAATTTCTTTGGAACACACTTATCATCAGATAATTTCTTTGGAACACACTTATCATCAGATAATTTCTTTGGAACACACTTATCATCAGATAATTTCTTTGGAACACACTTATCATCAGATAATTTCGTTGGAACACACTTATCATCAGATAATTTCTTTGGAACACACTTATCATCAGATAATTTCTTTGGAACACACTTATCATCAGATAATTTCTTTGGAACACACTTATCATCAGATAATTTCTTTGGAACACACTTATCATCAGATAATTTCTTTGGAACACACTTATCATCAGATAATTTCTTTGGAACACACTTATCATCAGATAATTTCTTTGGAACACACTTATCATCAGATAATTTCTTTGGAACACACTTATCATCAGATAATTTCTTTGGAACACACTTATCATCAGATAATTTCTTTGGAACACACTTATCATCAGATAATTTCTTTGGAACACACTTATCATCAGATAATTTCTTTGGAACACACTTATCATCAGATAATTTCTTTGGAACACACTTATCATCAGATAATTTCTTTGGAACACACTTATCATCAGATAATTTCTTTGGAACACACTTATCATCAGATAATTTCTTTGGAACACACTTATCATCAGATAATTTCTTTGGAACACACTTATCATCAGATAATTTCTTTGGAACACACTTATCATCAGATAATTTCTTTGGAACACACTTATCATCAGATAATTTCTTTGGAACACACTTATCACCAGATAATTTCTTTGGAACACACTTATCATCAGATAATTTCTTTGGAACACACTTATCATCAGATAATTTCTTTGGAACACACTTATCATCAGATAATTTCTTTGGAACACACTTATCATCAGATAATTTCTTTGGAACACACTTATCATTAGATAATTTCTTTGGAACACACTTATCATCAGATAATTTCTTTGGAACACACTTATCATCAGATAATTTCTTTGGAACACACTTATCATCAGATAATTTCTTTGGAACACACTTATCATCAGATAATTTCTTTGGAACACACTTATCATCAGATAATTTCTTTGGAACACACTTATCATCAGATAATTTCTTTGGAACACACTTATCATCAGATAATTTCTTTGGAACACACTTATCATCAGATAATTTCTTTGGAACACAGTTATCATCAGATAATTTCTTTGGAACACACTTATCATCAGATAATTTCTTTGGAACACACTTATCATCAGATAATTTCTTTGGAACACACTTATCATCGGATAATTTCTTTGGAACACACTTATCATCAGATAATTTCTTTGGAACACACTTATCATCAGATAATTTCTTTGGAACACACTTATCATCAGATAATTTCTTTGGAACACACTTATCATCAGATAATTTCTTTGGAACACACTTATCATCAGATAATTTCTTTGGAACACACTTATCATCAGATAATTTCTTTGGAACACACTTATCATCAGATAATTTCTTTGGAACACACTTATCATCAGATAATTTCTTTGGAACACACTTATCAACACATAATTTCTTTGGAAACCACTTATCAACACATAATTTCTTTGAAACACACTTATCATCAGATAATTTCTTTGGAACACACTTATCATCAGATAATTTCTTTGAAACACACTTATTATCAGATAATTTCTTTGAAACACACTTATCATCAGATAATTTCTTTGGAACACACTTATCATCAGATAATTTCTTTGAAACACACTTATTATCAGATAATTTCTTTGAAACACACTTATCATCAGATAATTTCTTTGGAACACACTTATCATCAGATAATTTCTTTGAAACACACTTATTATCAGATAATTTCTTTGAAACACACGTATTATCAGAAAGATACATTAGTGGGAGATTTCTAAATTGAGTGGAACAAATATTAATTGGCAATTTATTTGGTGTAACACCTTGTGGACTGCGGTAGTTAAATGAAAATACAAAACACAACTTACTGTAGGACAGAACTACATGTCCCATAAGCCATCATTTCTGTTTGAGTTTCATAAAGTAGGCCTACAGTATGTCCTCTAGTTAATTAAATGAAGCAAAGTGTTTTATTGTAAGATCGCATCTGAGATTGACATTTTTTGTGACAATATGACACACATTTGCATTGTAATTGTTTCCCTATCCATACACAGTATCAGTATATGTACCTATGGTGGACTTTCGCCACTCACAATATAACCATTTAATTATTCATAAGGGGGCCATCCATGCCACAATATTTACTGTCACGACGCCATTAGTCAGACAATGTAACTGACTGACTTTATTCCTGACCTGTTGGCCATTATTGTAATTAATCTAATGGGCTAAGGAGTAAATACAGTAACAGGGCACGCCCGTAAGGCCTACATACAGCCAAAATACTGAAACAGGGCACGCCTGTAAGGCCTACATACAGCCAAAATACTGAAACAGGGCACGCAGTTTGGCCTATAAGAGGCTGCTACTGTTATGTATTAATGAGATATTGACTCTTAAAAGCTCACGGTAACCAAAGAACTGCGATTGACTACACACTGTAACATAGAGTGATGGACTGATTGGGAATTAAGTCCTTAATGTGATTAATAATCACTTTGCAGTCTGCTCAACTTTTCAGCATATTATTAGAAAAAATTGTCATAAATGACTACACCTACAGTACTATAGGGCCTACCCTGTTATTTAGCGTGATAAACGTATAATCAGATGAATTCATCCCAAACCATTGGAATTCCATGATACTGTATATAAGGCCTAGATCCCTATGTTGATATCAGTATCCATTGTAGCCAAGTCAGGTCAGGTCAGGTCCGCAGATCCTGCTACGACTATGGCAGAAATGTGGTACTACCTGTAGCTGTCAGCCCAGATGATAGTGGCCGTCAGCCCAGATGATAGTGGCAATGGTGGTATTGGTCTATTGATGAATCCTACTGCCCATGCAGGATTGGACAAAATAAACCAAATCTCTAACCGCATCATCCGTTGCCACTTCTCATGTTCTGGAAGACTGGCTAAGAAGTTTCCTAAGGTTGTCCTGATTGTGTGCTACTCTCCAACTCGAGTTGCCCCTGTAGAGGAGGTGGAAAATTTCTACCACAATCTACCAGCAGCTACTGATGGAGTGGATCAGCATGCATTCTTAACATTCCTGGGAGACTTTAATGCAAGTCTGCATCAATCACCTACATCGCCCTGGGTCTATAGCAATAGAGATAACCGAAATTACGTCCATCTTCAGGATTTTATCTCTGGAAATGGATTGTTTTCGGCTGGAACCCAGTTTAAGAAGCAAACTGGAAGGCTATGGACTCATAGTGGACCCAGTGGTCACAAGTCCCAGATAGACCATATTATGTTTCGTAGGAAGTACAGGAGCTCTATACAAGACTGTAATGCATTTACACTACGACCCTTCTCCAGTGATCACCACCTTATTGTGGCCAAGGTAAGACTTAGTCTGCGTGCTAGCAGAACAACAAAATCTGCCTTGCCGCGGCATGACTGGTCCTCTCTGTTGCAACAGCCAAGTATGAGATCCAGCTTCACACTACAGCTGAGCAACATGTATGAGGTTCTTGCCTCTGAGGCGGCAGATCACTGTGAGGGCTATATTGCCTTCATAGAAGCAGTTCAGTTAGCAGCTGCAGAAACAGTTCCTGTATACCCTCGAAGCAGGAAACGGGCCCCCTGGACTGACAACAAAATCCAGAAGAGCCGAAATGATGACAGGGTATTGACTGATAACTTTATAGAAGTAAAAGTGTCTGAGTCTGTACTCCCAGATATTCCCATTGGCGATATCTCCTTTGCAGAAGTGAAGGCTGCTGCAAAGATCATTAAGACCAATCGTGCCAGTGGAGTAGATGGTGTTCCCCCTGAGGTCTTTAAAATACCGGAGTGTTTAAAGCTCATCTATCCCATTATGTAAAGATGATAAAAAAATAAAGTATTGAGGGTCTTTAGCTGGTTATATTATATTAGATAAAGATACAATAGTAAACGTTTTCGACCTACCGGTCTGCATCAGACTATGTACTGGCAACTAACAGGAAAAGGTAGGGGTCTATATATATATATATCTAAGTTTTAAAGGGGAATACCTGATAGGTGAATCCCAGAAAGGTTAACGTATATGTATGTACTGTATAACGTAAGGTAATTGTGATAGGGAAAGTACAGCGAGTTAGTTGTAAGCTGTCCATCTAAAGTACAAATATAGGGTTGCAGGTTGGGTTATAAGGTTGGGAGAAGTTGATAGGGACATAATAGTTGATAGGGGATAATATAACCAGCTAAAGACCCTCAATACTTTATTTTTTTATCATCTTTACACTATGCTGCCGCTGGTGAATGCCTACCACTTCATCCGTTCGTTTACTATCCCATTATAGTAGACATGTACCGAACAACAAGAGTCCCACAAGAAATGAAAACAAATAAGTTGGTGCCAGTTCCCAAGAAGGGCAACCTAACACTCTATGGTTCTTTTCGGGGAATCTCATTGATCTTGATTGCTGCAAAGCTATACAATACGATTCTATTAAATCGCATCCGCGATCACATTGAGAGACTGCTCCGTGGAAATCAGAATGGTTTCCGTAAAGGTCGTGGGACCATGGAGCCCATTTTGGCACTTATAAGGATAATTGAAGAGTTATCAAAAAAGAAAGACAGGCACCTGGCTGTTATCTTTGTTGACTTCTTCAAGGCCTCCCGCTCACGTATGTTCAGCATACTTTCATTATATGGGACTCCTGATGAAATTATTGCAGCAATCAGATCAGTATACGATGGTTTGACAACATTTGTGTCTACTGTTGATGGTGACACAGAACCATTTGAAGTGTTATGGGGCGTCCTCCAGGGAGACACACTAGCACCATTCTTGTTCATAATTGTGGTTGACTATGTTCTACGCATGTCCTTAGATGATCATAATGATGATAGGGTAATGTTAACTCCACCTACTGGCTCCAGAATTCGAGGAAATCTTGCCAAGTACCTAACTGATCTAGACTTTGCTTAAGACTTAGGAGTACTCTAAGAATCACTAGAGGGAGTCCAACGGCTCCTCAGCTCATTAGAACATGCTGCTTCTAGTGTTGGTCTTTTTATTAACTCCAGAAAGACCAAAATTTTGACAGTTAACTTTGAAAGTTCTCAGCAAGTCTCTGATCGGATGAGCATAAGCTCAAAGGATGGTATGCTTGAGCATGTGGACGACTTCTGTTACCTGGGATCATGGATCCGGAAGTCAGGTGAGGACATTCGAATAGGTAAGGGAATGGCATGGGCAGCCTTGAATAGGCTTTCCAGGATTTGGAAGTCACCGATAATTAATCGGAAACTTAAGGTCCATTTAATTTGAGATGCAGTAGTTCCAGTACTCCTCTATGGGAGTCCATGCTGGGCTCTAACTGCTGAGGACACCAAATCTCTGGACGGCACATTCACAAGAATGCTACGCCGGGCTCATTGTGTCAAGTACAATGCACACATCTCCAACCAGACACTATATAACATTGGAGGTGTCTCATTGGTTCCCCCAAGCTTGACACTAGAACAAAATCGCCTCCGCTTTGCAGGACATTGCTTTTGCCGTGAGGACCAGCCAGTGCATAATCTTGTACTTTGGCAGCCTCATGGAGTGAATAAGTATGGTGGACAGCCCATGACTTTCTTGAGACGCATCTTAAAGGACACTGGCCTTGAAGATGCGGATGATCTAGCAAATGTCATGGGTGATAGGGCGTTGTGGCGGCGCAATTTTGTCGACAAGCCGGCACAGCATTCTTAAAAATGCAGCTGCAATGCAGCATGCCGATACTAGTAGTCATCCCAGTAGAGCCCGATAAGCACCAGTAGCCTATTCATTATATATTTGATAAAGATTGGGTTGGTTTTAGCCCCGTGGGGGTTTGGGGGGCAGCCCCCAACCTAAGAAGCGGGGGTTTGGGGGCTGCAGCCCCTAATTAAAAGAAAAACAAACAAAATTTGACTAAAAAAATGTTTCTTTTATAATTTGAAAAAACTTGACTAGATACAACTTGTCCTGTAACCATCTTTAACTTTTGTTTATTGCTTTGGTGCACCCAGATTAATTTTAACACTTTAACTGGGGGGGAGGGGAAGTGTCCGCGGGGGAAGTGTCCGGGGGAGAAGTGTCCGGGGGAAGTGTCCTACTTGGGCGGGTGGAAAGTGTCCGGGGCGGAACTGTCCGGGGGGGAGTGTCCTACTTGGGCGGGGGGGGGGGAGTGTCCGGGGGGAATTGTCCGTGGGGAAAGTGTCCGGGGGG
Organism: Nemertoderma westbladi; assembly: GCA_032718475.1. NCBI lineage: Eukaryota > Metazoa > Xenacoelomorpha > Nemertodermatida > Nemertodermatidae > Nemertoderma > Nemertoderma westbladi. The sequence goes on from JAUCBJ010008124.1 coordinate 17,633, forward strand.
AATTGTCCGGGGGGAAGTGTCCTACTTGGGCGGGTGGAAAGTGTCCGGGGCGGAACTGTCCGGGGGGGAGTGTCCTACTTGGGCGGGGGGGGGGGGAGTGTCCGGGGGGGAACTGTCCGGGGGGGGGGGAAGTTTCCTAGATCCCCCAGCCCATTCTGCCGTTGTTGCTTATGAATGAGTTTCTGTAGTATGTTCAGATGCTTTCACTCTGTGTCCAGGAAGACGGGAGTTGAGTTGGAGTTGAGTGTGGGTGGAGTGATTGACAAGTTGTAGGAAGTTGTTTGAAGCTGTCTGAGTTTGTTAAAAGCTGTCTGAATTTGTTTGAAGTTGTTGGACTGTTGGAGTTTGTCTGTAAGTGTTTGAAACTGTTGGATCCGATCAGTTCAGATCGGATCCGATTGCACTCTGTTGGTGCTCACCAACAAGGTGCCATCGGATTCGACTGTAGAACGTAAATGCAATTCTCGATATTACAGCGGATAGACATAGACACATTAGTTTAGTGCGGTGTGTATTAGTTACTGTAGGGCGGCTGGGTAACTAATTAGGTGGACCCACTACTGGGACTACGTCAGGAGGCTGAATAGAGTTCACCCAACCGTGGCGAACGCGATACATAACGGTTACGCTTCAATAGGTTTCCTATGGCCTTGGGTACTAATTCTGTACAAAATATAATATGTATTATCTGTTGCAATGCTGCCACTACGGTAGTATTAGGCACAATTCGACTTATTTTCTTCTGTCACTACTCTGACCTATTTTCTTCTGCCACAACTCGACCCATTTTCTTCTGCCACTACTGTAGTATTAGGTACAATTCGACCCATTTTCTTCTGCTACAACTCGACCCATTTTCTTCTGCCACTACTCTAGTATTAGGCACAATTCGACCCATTTTCTTCAGCCACTACTCTGACCTATTTTCTTCTGCCACTACTGTATAGTATTAGGCACAATTCGACCCATTTTCTTCTGCCACAACTCGAACCATTTTCTTCTGCCACTACTGTAGTATTAGGCACAATTCGACCTATTTTCTTCTGCCACAACTCTGACCTATTTTCTTCTGCCACTACGGTAGTATTAGGCACAATTCGACCTATTTTCTTCTGCCACTACTCTGACCTATTTTCTTCTGCCACTACGGTAGTATTAGGCACAATTCGACCTATTTTCTTCTGCCACTACTGTATAGTATTAGGCACAATTCGACCCATTTTATTCTGCCACTACTGTAGTATTAGGCACAATTCGACCTATTTTCTTCTGCCACTACTGTATAGTATTAGGCACAATTCGACCCATTTTATTCTGCCACTACTGTAGTATTAGGCACAATTCGACCTATTTTCTTCTGCCACTACTGTATAGTATTAGGTACAATTCGACCCATTTTATTCTGTCACTACTGTAGTATTAGGCACAATTCGACCCATTTTCTTCTGCCACTACTCGACCTATTTTATTCTGCCACTACTGTAGTATTAGGCACAATTCGACCCATTTTCTTCTGCCACTACTCGACCTATTTTATTCTGCCACTACTGTAGTATTAGGCACAATTCGACCGATTTTCTTCTGCCACAACTCGACCCATTTTCTTCTGCCACTACTGTAGTATTAGGCACAATTCGACCTATTTTTCTTCTGCCACAACTCGACCCATTTTCTTCTGCCACTACTGTAGTATTAGGCACAATTCAACCCATTTTCTTCTGCCACTACTGTAGTATTAGGCACAATTCGACCTATTTTCTTCTGCCACAACTCTACCCATTTTCTTCTGCCACTACTGTAGTATTAGGCACAATTCGACCCATTTTCTTCTGCCACTACTGTAGTATTAGGCACAATTCGACCCATTTTCTTCTGCCACTACGGTAGTATTAGGCACAATTCGACCTATTTTCTTCTGCCACAACTGTATAGTATTAGGCACAATTCGACCCATTTTATTCTGCCACTACTGTAGTATTAGGCACAATTCGACCCATTTTCTTCTGCCACTACTCGACTTATTTTATTCTGCCACTACTGTATAGTATTAGGCACAATTCGACCCATTTTCTTCTGCCACTACTCGACCTATTTTCTTCTGCCACTACGGTAGTATTAGGCACAATTCGACCCATTTTCTTCTGCCACTACTGTATAGTATTAGGCACAATTCGACCCATTTTATTCTGCCACTACTGTAGTATTAGGCACAATTCGACCTATTTTCTTCTGCCACAACTCTGACCTATTTTCTTCTGCCACTACGGTAGTATTAGGCACAATTCGACCTATTTTCTTCTGCCACTACTGTATAGTATTAGGCACAATTCGACCCATTTTATTCTGCCACTACTGTAGTATTAGGCACAATTCGAACCATTTTCTTCTGCCACAACTCTACCCATTTTCTTCTGCCACTACTGTAGTATTAGGCACAATTCAACCTATTTTCTTCTGCCACTACTGTAGTATTAGGCACAATTCGACCTATTTTCTTCTGCCACAACTCGACCCATTTTCTTCTGCCATTACTGTAGTATTAGGCACAATTCGACCTATTTTTTTCTGCCACAACTCGACCCATTTTCTTCTGCCACTACTGTAGTATTAGGCACAATTTGACCTATTTTCTTCTGCCACAACTCGACCCATTTTCTTCTGCAACTACTGTAGTATTAGGCACAATTCGACCCATTTTCTTCTGCCACAACTCGACCCATTTTCTTCTGCCACTGCTGTAGTATTAGGCACAATTCGACCTATTTTCTTCTGCCACAACTCGACCTATTTTCTTCTGCCACTACTGTAGTATTAGGCACAATTCGGCCCATTTTCTTCTGCCACTACTGTATAGTATTAGGCACAATTCAACCCATTTTCTTCTGCCACTACTGTAGTATTAGGCACAATTCGACCCATTTTCTTCTGCCACAACTCGACCCATTTTCTTCTGCCACTACTGTAGTATTAGGCACAATTCGACCCATTTTCTTCTGCCACAACTCGACCCATTTTCTTCTGCCACTACTGTATAGTATTAGGTACAACTCGACCCATTTTCTTCTGCCACTACTGTAGTATTAGGCACAACTCGACCCATTTTCTTCTGCCACTACTGTAGTATTAGGCACAATTCGACCTATTTTCTTCTGCCACTACTGTATAGTATTAGGCACAATTCGACCCATTTTATTCTGCCACTACTGTAGTATTAGGCACAATTCGACCTATTTTCTTCTGCCACTACTGTATAGTATTAGGTACAATTCGACCCATTTTATTCTGTCACTACTGTAGTATTAGGCACAATTCGACCCATTTTCTTCTGCCACTACTCGACCTATTTTATTCTGCCACTACTGTAGTATTAGGCACAATTCGACCCATTTTCTTCTGCCACTACTCGACCTATTTTATTCTGCCACTACTGTAGTATTAGGCACAATTCGACCCATTTTCTTCTGCCACTACTGTATAGTATTAGGCACAATTCGACCCATTTTATTCTGCCACTACTGTAGTATTAGGCACAATTCGACCTATTTTCTTCTGCCACAACTCTGACCTATTTTCTTCTGCCACTACGGTAGTATTAGGCACAATTCGACCTATTTTCTTCTGCCACTACTGTATAGTATTAGGCACAATTCGACCCATTTTATTCTGCCACTACTGTAGTATTAGGCACAATTCGAACCATTTTCTTCTGCCACAACTCTACCCATTTTCTTCTGCCACTACTGTAGTATTAGGCACAATTCAACCTATTTTCTTCTGCCACTACTGTAGTATTAGGCACAATTCGACCTATTTTCTTCTGCCACAACTCGACCCATTTTCTTCTGCCATTACTGTAGTATTAGGCACAATTCGACCTATTTTTTTCTGCCACAACTCGACCCATTTTCTTCTGCCACTACTGTAGTATTAGGCACAATTTGACCTATTTTCTTCTGCCACAACTCGACCCATTTTCTTCTGCAACTACTGTAGTATTAGGCACAATTCGACCCATTTTCTTCTGCCACAACTCGACCCATTTTCTTCTGCCACTGCTGTAGTATTAGGCACAATTCGACCTATTTTCTTCTGCCACAACTCGACCTATTTTCTTCTGCCACTACTGTAGTATTAGGCACAATTCGGCCCATTTTCTTCTGCCACTACTGTATAGTATTAGGCACAATTCAACCCATTTTCTTCTGCCACTACTGTAGTATTAGGCACAATTCGACCCATTTTCTTCTGCCACAACTCGACCCATTTTCTTCTGCCACTACTGTAGTATTAGGCACAATTCGACCCATTTTCTTCTGCCACAACTCGACCCATTTTCTTCTGCCACTACTGTATAGTATTAGGTACAACTCGACCCATTTTCTTCTGCCACTACTGTAGTATTAGGCACAACTCGACCCATTTTCTTCTGCCACTACTGTAGTATTAGGCACAATTCGACCTATTTTCTTCTGCCACAACTCGACCCATTTTCTTCTGCCACTACTGTAGTATTAGGCACAATTCGACCCATTTTCTTCTGCCACTACTGTAGTATTAGGCACAATTCGGCCCTATTTCTTCTGCCACAACTCGACCCATCAAAAATCAAAAATATTGTGGAAAGATTTGTGAACAATATTAATATTAATTTTCCTTTTCATGTTTACTGTTTGTTGTTTTCATGTAACATTGAGACCTGGAGACCTGGAACACCAAGGCCACCAAAGCCGCAGAGACCTGGAACACCAAGGCCACCAAAGCCGCAGAGACTTGGAACACAAAGGCCACCAAAGCCGCAAGACCTGGAACACCAAGGCCACCAAAGCCGCAGAGACCTGGAACACCAAGGCCACCAAAGCCGCAGAGACCTGGAACACCAAGGCCACCATAGCCGCAGAGACCAGGAACACCAAGGCCACCAAGGCCGCAGAGACCTGGAACACCAAGGCCACCAAAGCCGCAGAGGCCTGGTACACCAAGGCCACCAAAGCCGCAGAGACCAGGAACACCGAGGCCACCAAAGCCGCAGAGACCAGCAACACCGAGGCCACTAAAGCCGCAGAGACCTGGAACACCAAGGCCACCAAAGCCGCAGAGACCTGGAACACCAAGGCCACCAAAGCCGCAGAGACCTGGAACACCAAGGCCACCAAAGCCGCAGAGACCTGGAACACCAAGGCCACCAAAGCCGCAGAGGCCTGGTACACCAAGGCCACCAAAGCCGCAGAGACCAGGAACACCGAGGCCACCAAAGCCGCAGAGACCAGGAACACCGAGGCCACTAAAGCCGCAGAGACCTGGTACACCAAGGCCACCAAAGCCGCAGAGACCAGGAACACCGAGGCCACCAAGGCCGCAGAGACCTGGAACACCAAGGCCACCAAAGCTGCAGAGGCCTGGTACACCAAGGCCACCAAAGCCGCAGAGACCAGGAACACCGAGGCCACCAAAGCCGCAGAGACCAGGAACACCGAGGCCACTAAAGCAGCAGAGACCTGGAACACCAAGAGCACCAAAGCCGCAGAGACCAGGAACACCGAGGCCACCAAGGCCGCAGAGACCTGGAACACCAAGGCCACCAAAGCCGCAGAGGCCTGGAACACCAAGGCCACCAATGTTAGATTAGGCCTAAGGCCTAGTAGGCTACCGGACTAACTGATACATAGATTTAACCGGTACTTGGTGTTGGTAGAATATATTAACATATATTATAACATAATAACATATATTATATACCGGTACTTTATAGTCTGGGCATGGAGCCTAATATAGAAGTTATTTGATTATAAACAAACTTATATTTTGCCAAATACTAATCATTAACATTTGGTAGCAGAGCGTGGTTGAAATGGCGATGTCCTCTTCAACAGCTTCCGATCGATCTACTTCTTCATACAAGGCTCCTCCCCAATTACGAGATGGCGTTTCATACGAAATTTGGAAGAAGGAAGTCAGTGCTTGGAAACACTTTACGGATATTAGGGCCGATAAACAAGGAACTGCGCTCGCTCTAAGCCTCAGTGGTAAGGCTAGAGATGCAGCTTTTGAACTAGAACTCGCCCAATTAAATTCTGCTGGAGGGCTTGATTTGGTCATCCAAAAACTCGATTCGTTATACGAACTAAGTCGTCCATTGGTGATCTTCCAGGCAATAAACTCATTTATAAAGTTCCGGCGCCCAGCTGACATGTCAATGGTTGATTATCTTATAGAGTTTGAACGACTTTATAATAAATGTAAAATGTATAACCTGAATTTTCCCGAAGAATTTCTCGCCTACCAACTTCTTGAATGTGCGAGTTTATCGGAAGCAGATTCCCACCTTGCACGAGCGTCAGTCAATGAGTTTACTTACAAGGATATGAAGTTACAAATTACCCGTATACATGGTGACTCCCGAATATCCGGAGAATCAAATAACAGTGATACTATGAATATTAAGGTTGAACCAACATTTCCAGCTGTTCACACAACGGAGCCTATATTCGAGGAAGAATATTATCAAGACTATAATGACGGCTATCAGTGGAATGAACCAAATCCCCATGAAGAAGATGTTTATTATACCTACCGTGGCCCATTCCGTGGTGGATATAACAATAGAGGGCCAAGACGAAGTGGTAATTATTATCGAAGCTTTAAACAACGATTCCCCAGACAACAACCAGGTCGAGTAGCAAATTTAAGACGACATTATGGTGGAATAGGAAGTACAAGTACAAGTAAAATTAATCCTTTGGATTATGATGGAAAACCCAGTGGTTGCTCCGTTTGCCATTCTATTTACCACTGGGCAGCCAACTGTCCAGAACTTCCACAAGAGGAGGATTGTAAAATTACACTATTTACAGATAAAGATATCCATCCTGATACCGAGTTATTTGGAGAAACCATTGGTTGTGCCATTATTGATTGTGGTTGTACGGCAACAGTATGTGGAAAGAGTTGGGTTGCGATTTATATAGACAGTCTGAATGGGTCTGATCAAAGATTGGTTAAAAAAACTCCGAGCTCAACTGTATTTAAATTTGGAGATGGAAATCGGAATGTTTCTTTATATAAATTAGAAATTCCAATATATATTGGTTCAAGAAAAATTTTTCTAGTAACAGATGTGGTTGATTGTGAAATCCCTTTACTTTTCTCACAGCCCAGTCTAAAGAAAGCTAAAGCAGTTATCAATTTTAAAAATGATACTGTGACAATGTTCGGAGAACCACAAAAGGTTATGGTTACAAAAACTGGCCATTATTGTTTGACCCTTTCTAGATCTATGAATCCTAGTAATTCCGATACTAGACGGTGTTTATTCGCTGCTCCACTTGATGAGTTGGAGGGATCTGATCTGAATAATGCAGTCTATAAACTTCATAGACAATTTGCTCATCCACATGCAGATGCATTGAAGAACTTGATAAAGACTGCTGAGTGTAAAAACCCAGAGATAATGTCTATTGTAGATGAAATAAGCAAAGAATGCAAAATATGTCGGATTTATAAGAAACCATCACCCCGCCCTGTGGTTGGATTACCAACAGCTACGCAATTTAATGAAATGGTTGGCCTCGATTTGAAGGAATTCCGCCCTGGGGTATATTTCTTACATATGGTAGACCATGTTACACGTTATGGATCAGCTGCTGTTATTAGAAGCAAAAAGAAAGAAGTTGTAGTTGAAAAACTAATGGAATATTGGATACGAATTTTTGGGGCCCCTAAGAAATTCCTTTCTGACAATGGAGGAGAGTTCATTAACCATGAGCTAATTGAGTTAAGTGAACAATTTAATATATTAATTAAAACTACAGCTGCAGAGAGTGCTTGGTCGAATGGTTTAGTAGAGAGACATAATGGTATACTTAGTACCATGGTGGAGAAAATCCTAGCTGATACTCCATGTAAACTCGAAATCGCAGTACATTGGGCTGTTGCTGCCAAAAACAGCTTACAGAATGTTTATGGTTATAGCCCTAATTCCTTGGTATTTGGCTGTAATCCCATAATCCCTTCCAATATGGTGAATAAACCACCAGCTCTTAGTGGACTTGGTATAAGTGACCTTATATGTGCGAATATTAAGGCCCTCCACAGTGCACGTAATGCCTACATTCAACAAGAAAGTTCAGAAAAACTACGTAGAGCATTAAATAAACAAGTACGGTCCTATAGTGATACTATTTTCCTGAATGGTGATAATGTTTATTATAAACGGAATAATTCCTCTGCTTGGAAAGGTCCAGCAAGGATTCTTGGATCTGATGGTCAACAATTCCTAGTCAAGCATGGTGGACTTTATTATAGAGTTCACCCTTGCCGAATGACATTGGCATCGATTCCGCTAGAAGTTAAGGAAAGATCCATAGATCCAAAGAATGACAATAAGGTAAACAGTGAGGGTAAAGAAGTTGATAATAAACAGAAACGAGCCATACCAAGTGATGGAGATGATGAAACAGATGGGGAGAAACAACCCAATAATTCCATTCCACACGATATCACAACTGCCAATAATCAAACTACTGAAAAGCCAAGTACCCAGGATGGTAAGCTGGAAATGCCTAAGACAAATGATAATATAAAATATCAGCCAATGGGTAGTTCTGACTGGAAAACTGGAAAAGTTATAGGGAGAGCTGGAAAGGCTTCAGGAAAATATTGGCATTGCTACAATATAAAAGATAAAATAACTGGTGATTCAAAATGTTTAAGCTTCAAGGACGACATCCAACAGTGGAATTTTGACCATGGGACAGAAGATGAAGATAAGTCATGCAATATTGTTTATCAGGCCAGAGATTCATTTGATCCTGTGAGGGTAAAACAGGCTATATCTGAAGAACTGCAAAAATGGAAGGATATGAACACCTATACTGAAATTGAAAATGTTGGGCAACCTTTCATTACAACGACTTGGAATTTTGATGAACGAATTAAAGGTGGAATATTACGTCTTAAGGCAAGATTGTGTGCCAGAGGTTATGAGTGTTTTGATTCAATGCGTTCAGATTCCCCAACATGTGGTAAGGACTCTGTTAGAATTGGCCTTGTCATTATTACATCTAATAAATGGAGGTTGAACACAATGGATATAAAGAGTGCATTCCTGCAAGGGCTTGATGTTGACAGAGATTTATTTATAAAGCCTCCAAAAGAGGCACTTACCAACAAGCTTTGGAGGTTGAATAAATGCGTATATGGTTTAAGTGAGGCTGGTAGACAGTGGTACTTAAAACTAGAACAAACCTTAAAGTCTGTTGGTATGGTAAAGTCTAAATATGACCCTGCGTTATTTTTTTATCATTATCAAGAACTTCTTCAAGGTATTATCTGCTGTCATGTCGACGACATCCTATGGGGAGGTACTGACATATTTGTTCAACAAATAATCACTAAATTGCGCAAAGAGTTCCTTATAAGTACTGAGGAAAATACAATGTTGAAATATGTTGGTTTAAATCTAAAGCAAAGTAATAATGTCATATCACTTGACTTAAATGACTATATACGTAATACCGAAGGAGTGAAAGTCGATTCTAAGCGTCCTAAAGATAGTGCTTTAACACAGAAGGAAATTGCTGACCTTCGGAGTTTTTGTGGGAAACTCAACTGGATAGTTAGCCAATCTCGACCTGATTGCTTCTTTGAATCTTGTTACTTAGCCTGCATTGCCCGGAAAGGAACTGTGAAAGACTTGTATTATGCTAATAAGACATTAACAAAATTAAAGAATACAGAATGTATTTTATGTTATCCTGAGATTGGTAATTTATCTAAATCATACATTGTCATATATACTGATGCCAGTTTTGGAAATCTTCCCGATTCAGGTTCTCAGGCAGGCTATATTGCATTTCTAGTTGGTGAGAATGGTCATTGTGCTCCAATTAGCTGGAAGAGCCATCGTATACGACGAGTAGTGAAGAGTACATTGGCAGCGGAAGCTCTTGCATGTTCTGCAGCCTGTGAGGATGCATATGCTTTGTCTTGCACTGTATCAGAAATTATAAATACTAAACATACACCAGTATATGTCCTAACTGATAACCAATCATTGGTAGATGCTATTGACTCTTCAAAGCCGGTTATTGAGAAACGACTTCGACTCGAGATTGCTGTACTCAAGGAAATGGTTGATAAAGGGGAAGTCGATGGATTAACCTGGGTTCCAACATACAATCAACTTGCGGATTGTTTAACTAAACAAGTAGCAGTCAATATACGACTGCTAAACTTATTGGTATTTTGAATGGAAACATATATTTCGATAAACTAAACAACACTATGTTAAATATTGCCAAGGACCACAAATATTAAATAACTTAATACTTGCAACGATGAAGGATCAAAAGTGGTTTGTTTTACAAATAGAAAGAAAGTGAGATTGTTAAATTAGGCCTAAGGCCTAGTAGGCTACCGGACTAACTGATACATAGATTTAACCGGTACTTGGTGTTGGTAGAATATATTAACATATATTATAACATAATAACATATATTATATACCGGTACTTTATAGTCTGGGCATGGAGCCTAATATAGAAGTTATTTGATTATAAACTGTTAGCTTATTCAATCCCGCTAACACCCCATAAAGTTTAGCCGATAAGCAATATTGGGAGCCACGAGATTGGGTAATTAACCAACTCGTGCCATCCCAATAAGAATGGGAAGGAAACACACAATGAGGGTCAGGGGCCAAACCCCTAACCCAGAGAGAACAGGTGGAGTGAACGGGAACACTCCAAAGGGCGCCAACAAGGGTATCAACCAATCAGAGGGGGGAAAGGCATCGATTAGGTAGAGTAACAAGGCCAACCGTGCAATATAGCCACTTGGCAGTAATCATATCAATTCAGTTATCTCAGTGCAATACTGGTGCTAGTTTAGGTTACATAGTTTAGCTAGGGAAGGACCGGGACTTTAGTTACCGTATCCCGCCTTCCGTGTACAACAACAATATTATCTCATATCTATATCTGTATCTATATCTCTATACCCAAACATTATATACGACGAACAGCACAAACTCATTCACTCTTTACACACGGCGGGGACGCGTAAACTAACAACGGATAAACCGGGATCCCTCTTGGATCCCGTCACAGTAACTAAAACCGAGCTGCTGCCCTAGTTAAACTGTAACAACTGCTGCCCTAGCTAGCTGAACTCCACCGATCACCAACCGAGATGAGTCAGTCGGGAGAGATAACACCGACGCGGACCCCGGACGAAGAGCTAACGATCCGCGAGGCCGCAACCAGGCGATACAGGCCCACAACGCCGGACCCATCGGTAACGGGTCATCCGGCAGTTCAGGACGAGGGGGGCCTGGAACCCGAGGTCGAGCCGAGAGGAAGAGAGAGCGAGACGGAGGGAGACGGAGACGAGTCGACACGGGACGGGGGTCGACGCACCGGTGTCGCCGGCCAGCCACAGGCCGAGGGCGACGAGCGGCCCACCGAAACGGCGACGGTGGGGCCGACGGTGCGGCCCCGGACGCAGAGAGACGAAGGAGATATCGGTACCGATGTCGCCGGCCAGCCACAGGCCGAGGGCGACGGACGGCCCACCGGAACGGCGACGGTGGGGCCGCCGGTACGACGTCGAACCCGGAGAGACGGACGAGAGGTCGGCGACGAGGACGTCGGGGTTTCTGAGCGACTTCGACGGGCCTACAACGCGACCCGGAGACTACTAGACGAGGCCAGAAAGGGGAAGACGATAGACGAGGTAAAACTAAAGTCAGGACTAGGTAAGTCGGACAGACATTTATATTATCTGATGCGCTTCGGGCAGAGAGAACTAGCCGAGGAGAGAGCGAAAGGGGTTGCCAGTGAACTGTTCGAACTATGGGAATGTGGGAGTATGGAACCTAGCGTAGCGTCAGTGTACATAGGGCCATACTTGGTCGATGCCCGGGGTATAAAATTAGTGGGTTGGAACAGACCTGAAGGGGGCGAATCCGAGGTTAACCCCGAGGATTCGGCCTCGTCGGTCGGAGGAAGTTCCGGGAAGCGGGGGAAAGTTAGTAGGACGGGGAGGCGAAGGGAGTCCGTCGTGACCGATAAGTCTGCTACATCCTCCGCGAAAGAAAGACTGGTGAGAGAGGCAGGTGCCGCGTACCGTCTCGAGCTGATAGAGCAAGGTCAGAGGGAAATGGATAAACGGCTAGAGGAGGGGAGAATGCGGCTAGAGAGGGAAGCGGCATTGATTAGAGAAACCGGAGAGAAGGCCGAAAGGGCTTTGAGAAGCCTTAGGGAGTATGATGAAATAGAGTTGAAGGAACAAGAGGAGCGTGTGGCAAGAGAGAAAAGTGAACGCGAGAAACGTGAGGTGAGAGAGAAAAGTGAACGCAAGGAGCGTGAGGCGAAGTGGGAAAGTGAACGAAAGGAACGTGAGGCGGAACGCGAGAAACGTGAGGCGAGGGAGGAAAGTGAACGAAAGGAACGTGAGGCGGAACGCGAGAAACGTGAGGCGAGGGAGGAAAGTGAACGCAGAGAGCGTGAAGCGAGACGAAGGGAGAGCGCTAGGAGAGTAGCAGAGTTGGCTGGCCAGGACGCGCGGGAGTGTGAGAGGAGAATGGCAGAAGCTGAGCGAGAGCAAAAGGAATTAGAGAGACGCCAAAGTGAGCTTTCGGAACATAGGATTAGACGCGCGCACGAGTTGCAAATGGTGCGGGCGGGGGCGTCTGAGAGCGAGACTGGCTCGAGTATTTTAGAGGAGCCAGGGGCCGTGGATGCATTTATTAATACCCCACTTACAGGGACCGCACGACAGACCCAAAACTGGTGTGACCGTACGGGCGGGGGGGGGGGGGGGGGGGGGGGGTAATAATGATAATGGTACAGTAGACGTGGTTAATATTAATAGTACCGTATGGGATAATTCTAATCAAACCTTTATTGCAGGAAATACTTTACCTAGTGGTAGTAATTTAAATTTAAATCAGAACAATCCTAATGTTAATGTAGAAAATAATTCTAATAATGTGGTTATACAAAGTAATCCAAATAATTTAAATAATAGCCCGAATTCGAACCTACAAAATAATTTAAGTAACGCAATTACGCAAAATAATCCAAATAATTTAAATAATGATCCAAGCCCGAATTTACAAAATAATTCAGATAGTGTAGTCGCGCAAGATAATTCAAATGATTTTATTTCGAACGAACAAATTAATTCCGTTTCCAATACGGGTGCTATTAATGTAAACACGTCGGGCGTGTATGGCCAGACAGATGGGGCCCTGGTAGGCCACGTAGTTAGTAGGCCGGAAGTAGCTGGGTTAGGTAGACCCGGCGAGGGCCTGGTAGGCCACGTAGTTGGTAGGCAGGGAGTGGCTGGGTTAGGTAGACCCGGCGAGGGCCTGGTAGGCCACGTAGTTGGTAGGCAGGGAGTGGCTGGGTTGAATAGACCCAGCGAGGGCCTGGTAGGCCACATAGTCGGTAGGCAGGGAGCAGAGGGCCTGGTAGGCCACGCAATAGCAGAGAGAGAGGCGGGGGTGAATAGACCCGACCGCGGTAGGGTTGATGTGTCGACTAGAGAGGGATATAGTAGCGGGATGAGAGATAGCGAAGTTAGATGTGGCGAGTGGGGGGGGGGGGGGGGCTACGAGAGCCCCACAACAGCGAGTTAGCGGCGAAAGGGGGGGGGGGCAGAGAGTGTCCCACAGCCGTCAGCGGATAATGCGAGGGCCGAAATAGGTAAACCGCAACAACCGGCAACGGAAAGTAATAGGGGGATTGCGAGTATCCCCAGCGGCGTGCGACCGAGCAGAGAGAGACAGGTTGACGTCGTAAGAGGGCGGACGAAGCGTTGAGCCCGATCAGAAGAGGGAAGAAGAACAGTGGGGTTTAACCGGGAGGTCGACGAGAGATCTCACGAATGGGAATATTCCACTGAAAGGAGAAGAAGAGAAGACAGTAGTAGAAGTATCGCCGCGAACGATAGAAGAGCGAGGACGGATAGCGAGCCGTCGGTAGTCGAGATGAGAACGGAGAGTCAGTGGGGTCGGACTCCGGGAGATTGCCGTCGCCCCGGAGAGATGCGACCCGGTGAGGTGCATTGCGCGCCAACGAGAGCAGTAGAGGAGGGGGTCGAAGAGAAACTTTCCGACGGAATATACCTACCGATCGAGAGTACGGTAGCCACGGGGAGGACTATTCGAGAAGAATAAACTTCGATCCCAAGCGACACATGCAGACTGCAGGACATACTGTAGGCCTTACTGCACATACCATAGGCCATACTGAGAGAGGCAATGTAGGGGATAGGATGGCGCGGACAACGGGATTAAACCCGGAAGTCGCGGAATACATACCGGCGAGTAGGCCAGAAGCTGATAGGCCTATACCGGTACCAGTACAGCAGTATGACTACAGCATGCAGGGACATAACATATACCCAGGGGAGGGGGGAATTATTGCGGATAGGTGTATGGGCCCCAACATATTAACATCAACCCCATTACCAAACATACCGGCGGGGGGGGGGGGGGGGCAGGGTGACATTCCCCCATCACAATATCAACAATATACCCTGATAGGAGCAAGAACAACGAGACCCTTAGATGAAAACAGGTCGTGTGACACAGAAATATGGAGGGGGCCGCTACCTCCGATGACATACCCAAGTCAGAGAAGATCAAGAAATAGGACGGACGAACCGCGCCAGACAGGAGAAACTATACAGCACCCGTCGAATCCATTGGAAGCGCAGGCGATGGGGATGGCCACGTTGATCGATGCGTTGAAAACGAGGATCGAGCTACCACCCGTGGAACCATTCAAATTCGATGGGAGTAGGCCGGAAGAATATCTACAGTTTCGGCGCATGTATAGTAACGAAATACTAACAAAAAACTTGACGCAGGCGGAGTGCCTAAAGTATCTGCAAGTATATACGGGAGGCCCAGCATACGATATCATGAGGCAATATCAAGGAATAGAGGGCGGCTTCACGACAGCATGGCGGGCACTGGATAGGGAATACGGGCACCCGGCCAAGATCATCAGGCAGACGCTGAGGGGCATAACATCGGGTGGCCTACAGGATAATCCCGTTAGCATTAAGACGTTCGCTAACAAAGTCGAAAAGGCGCTGATCGTGCTGAAGACGCTAGACGCGCCATACGAGCTCAATGCGTCCAATAACATCACCACGATAGCGCAGGCACTACCGAGTTGGATGCGCAACAAGTGGAGGAAAATTGCTTTCTCCACTCGAGACAAGAAGGGTGCGGAACCGGGTTTAGAAGAAATGTCAAACTTCTTAAACTACGAGGCTGAGCTAATAACTGACCCAGTCTACAGCGAAGATAGCCTGGGAAAGGGACCGAAGACGGAATACCATAGACCGAAACCAGAGCACAATACATCAAACGCATTACCGAGGCTCAGGCAATCATTTCCATATGCAGCGACGCAGGGGACTGCAAGTCCACAGCTAGCCGAAGATGAGACAACACCATGGAACGGACAGGGGAACAATAACAGCACGAATAAACATAACCCCAGTACGTCCAGTAGGCTGAATCCAAACAATAAGAATAGTAGGGACTTTGGTACGAACGCAACTGCGATACGCAATGCGCTGTATAAAGAGGGCTACGACCCAAAGAGCAAATGCCAGCTACACGCAAATGCGCTTCATCAAACCATGAACTGCAGGTACTGCTACCTAGGCAAGATCAGATAGATTATGCGTTGAGCAATAATATCTGCTCGCGATGTGTAATGAGTGGACATAGAGCAAGGGAGTGCAAGGAGAAGCCGACAAAATTTGGTCAGAGAAGAGGCCAAACGATGGCGACGAGCACAGTAGGAGCGAAGAAGAGAGGAACGGTGCTACTTGGAGTAGTACCCGTGCGAGTGATTGGGGAAGGCAATCGATCAATAACAACGCTAATGCTGGTTGATAGTGGAGCTGCCTTCACATTAGTCGAGGAATGGGTGGCCGAAGAGATAGGATTGAGAACGAGGCCAAGCAGAATGGCGGTAACAACCATCTCTAGCAAAGATGAGATCCTAGAGATGAGGACAGGACGGTGCGCAATTGCAGCAGTGGCACCAGGATGCGATTATGGGGCAACCATCGACCCCATCCAAGTAATAGAGTCAATTAACATCAATGCCAGGCGGCCAACCAACATCGAGGTCGAGCAATACAAATTCCTGGACGACATTGACTTCTCGATCCCAGACGTGTACGTTAGGAAGGTATCCATCATAGTAGGAATGGACTGCCCGACGGCCCACGAAAGAATGCAAACGGTCTTCGGCGAAGACAAGCAGAGTGACCCGGTGGCCATACTAACACCATTCGGGTGGACGCTGAGTGGTCCAATTAAGAGCAAGATACCATTCAGGATGTCGGAGACATCAGGATGCATGTTCGCGGGAACAATGCAGGAAATGGGTGATGAGGGAGCAGAGGAGCAGCTTAAAAGACTGCTCAGACAAGACTTTGAGGGACTGAAAGAGACCGGGGTCGGGACCTCGGTAGAAGACAAGCAGGCTCTACAAAGCGTGGAGGAATCGATGACGTGTGATGAGGGGCGGTATACAATAGGAATGGTATGGAAACTACCGAAGATACCGCTACCCGATAATAGAGGGATGGTACTCACGAGACTCCGCAAGCTGAAACAAACACTAAAACGGAGCCCCGAGAAGAATGAGTACATCCACAGGACGATTAAGAAGTACGTCGAGAAAGGATGGGCCGTGGAGTTACCGGTCGACGAGCCGAACACGGACAGGACATATTACCTGCCACTACACGTGGCCATAGACCCAAAGAAAGGTAAACTACGGATGGTAGTCGACGCATCGGCAAAGACAGACGGAAAATGCTTAAACGATTACCTGTTAGAAGGCCCAAACATATACAATTCGGGCATAGAGGTGCTACTTAGATTTCGAAATGGGAAACACGCCTTCACGTGTGACATAGAAGGCATGTTCAACCAAGTCCGTGTAACGGAAGAAGATAGCGACAGTCAACGCTTCATATGGTATAACGGCGAGGAAGAACCGCCGATAATACCAGCATATAAGATGGTAGTACAGAACATGGGGGCCAAGTCGTCTTCATTTACGACGACTATGGCAGTGAGAGACACAGTGAAAGGGAAGGAAGATAGATACAGCAGTAGGGCCGTCGATATGATTCGATGTGGCTTCTACATAGACGACGGAATTGAATCTGGAAATACGGTTAAAGAAATACTGGACACAGGGCGCGAGGTTCGCGACATCCTAAAAGGATCCGGTTTTAACCTGACCAAATTCCAATCCAGTTCGGAAGAATTTATCAAGGCGATAGAGGACAAGAGGCCAGAATCGACCATGGATAATCCCACAATGGCCAAAGGGCAGGACATGGCGATTAAAAGAACAGAATCTCAACAGAAGGCGTTGGGAATCGTGTGGGATAGAGAGACAGACGAACTTAAATATCAGCTGAGCCAGGAGGGCGCAGACATCCACACGAAGAGGGGCTATGTATCGTATATAGCAAGGATATACGATCCCCTAGGCCTAGCATCCCCATTATTAGTCACGGGGAAACAGATACTCAAAAGATTATACAAATTGAAGGATGAGTGGGACGTAGAGGTACCAGAGGAAATCAAGAAGCAGTGGAGCAAGTGGACAAGAGACTTGGAGAAGATGGGAACATACAACATGCCTCGAGTGTATTTCCTGGATGGGAACATGACGAGTCTGGACCTACACATGTTCTCCGATGCGTCGTTGGAGGCGTACGGAGCGGCACTCTATTTAGTACAACGAGAGGGGGCTCATAAGCCCAGACTAGCCTTTAGCAAAGCAAAGTCAACGCCGCCAGATTCAGCATCAGTTCCCAAGTTAGAATTGACAGCTGCGAGACTAGGAGTTAGAGCCACAGCCTACCTAGTGGATACTATTCCCAACATAGTGGAGACACACTACTGGACGGACTCCATGGTAGTGCTTGGTTGGCTACATAACGAAAGGACGAGATACCCGATATTCGTCGCAAATAGAGTGGACGAAATAAGGGCGACCACAGAACTGGAAAGGTGGCACTACTGCCCAACAGACGAGAACCCAGCGGACTTGCTGTCGAGGGGCGTAGAACGCCACACTTTCCTGAAGAAGGAAGTATTGTGGCAGCATGGGCCACAATTTCTGAGCGATAAGGAGGCCTGGCCGCCGATGAGAAAGGTGGATCCGGGCTCAGAAGTGGTATCAGAAGGAGAAGAGGGAGATTCAGAGGGAGAAGAGATATACTCCCAGATGGTGAGGGAGATTAGGGACGTGCAACCAGGACGAGAACTGTGCGATAACCCGACGGATAAACTCCTCAGCTACAGTTCTAGTTGGTATAAGACCAAGAAACTAGTGGCGTACTGGAGAGCCTTCGGGAATTTCCTTGCGGGAGTCGGCAAGGACAAGAAGATCAGGACAACCATAGATCTGGAAGGAGCGGCCAAGGCAGTGATCCGCTATGAACAACGGAAGAACTATGGCGACGAGGTGGAACGCGTCGGTAACCAACAGCACCTCCGACGGGACAGCGAGTTGATTACGCTGTCGCCACAACTCAATGACGACGGGATTCTAGTAATGAATTCTAGGGTGGGATACAACAATAGCATAGTCGTACCACCGAAACCCATCATCATTCCTACAGGATCGCCAATAGTCCACCAGATTATCTGGGACTTCCCATAAGTCGATATTGCACGGGGGCACCAACCGAACCCTCACAGAGATAAGGAGGACCTATTGGGTCAAACAATTAAGGAAGAAGGTTAAAGCGGTAGTGGGGCAGTGCCAGACCTGCCGACGAGCGAAGAAGGAGCGAGCCGTACAGGAGATGGCGCCACTACCGGCGAGTAGGGTAAGACAGCACGACCCGCCATTTACGCATTGCGGTGTGGACATGTTCGGGCCGATAAAGATCAAAGTGATGCGACACACGGAGAAACGCTACGGCATCATCTTCGTATGCAACAACACACGGGCGGTAGGGATAGAACTCGCCCAAGATGCAACTGCATCAGCATTCATTAATGCCTTAGAAAGGTTTAGGGACTGCAAAGGTGGGACGATCGCAGTGATATACAGCGACAACGGCACCAACTTTGTGGGCGCAGAGAGTGAGATGGCAGAGGCCTTGGACATCTTGGAGGGAGAAGAAGTCAGGGCAGCCATGAGGCGACGACAAGTAAAGTGGGAGAGAAGGACGCCGTATGCACCACATACACTAGGGTGCGTCGAGAGACTGGTGGGCAGTTCAAAGCATCTAATGACGAAGCTAATGAACACCCACATGGTCACTGAGGACGTCTTACGGACAGTACTTGCGAAGTGCGAGGGGATCATTAATAGCAGACCGCTATATCCGGAGAATGATGACCCTGATTCGTTAGACGTGCTGACGCCTAGCCATTTCCTGATGGAAAGGCCAGCGACCATCGATATGCGGGGTGTAGACCCAGATGACATACACTCCCGCCAAAGTTGGAAAGTCGCTAAAGCAATAAGCGCAGAGTATTGGAGGAGGTGGGTAGAAGAATACCTACCCACGCTCCATAAGCGAAGCAAGTGGAGGAAGCCGAACAGGGAGTTAAGAGTAGGAGATCTCGTAATCGTTACGGATGATACTATCATCAACAACCAGTGGCGGTTGGCGAGAGTTGTAGGCACCTACTCCGATGAGGACGGAAGAGTCCGATCGGTAGAAGTGCGGATAGGTGGTAAGATAGGTGCGAAGGACAGGAAAACCTACAGGAGAGCAGTAGGCAAATGCTGTCTGCTAGAAGGAGCACCTTAACTTGGAGTTAGAGTAGAGTTTAGTCGTCCAAGATTTGGACTGAGGGGGGTGGGATTGAGGGCGAGACGCCCTTCCCACACAAATAAAATAAAAACAAAATAAAAATAATAAGTACACAGTAGGTACGCAGTTAGTAGGCAGAGGTTAGTTAAGAGGTACGTAGTACCTAGTTAGTTAGTTAGTTAGGAGGTACGTAGTACTGATAGTTAGTTAGAGAGTTAGAGGGTACGTAGTACCGATAGTTAGTTAGTTAGTTAGGAGGTACGTAGTACCGTTAGTTAGAGAAGAGTTAGAGGGTATGTAGTACCGTTAGTTAGAGGAGAGTTAGAGGGTACGTAAGTACCGTTAGTTAGTTAGAGAGTTAGAGGGTACGTAAGTACCGTTAGTTAGTTAGAGAGTTAGAGTGTACGTAGTACCGTTAGAGTAGAGTTAGAGTTAGGGTACGTAGTACCGTTAGTTAGAGAAGAGTTAGAGGGTACGTAGTACCGTTAGTTAGAGGAGAGTTAGAGGGTACGTAGTACCATTAGTTAGAGAAGAGTTAGAGGGTACGTAGTACCGTTAGTTAGAGGAGAGTTAGAGGGTACGTAGTACCGTTAGTTAGAGAAGAGTTAGAGTTAGAGGGTATGTAGTACCGTTAGTTAGAGAGAGAGAGTAAGTGGTAGAAGGGTATATAAGATATAGATATTAGTTAGCAGTTAGTAGCGTTAGTAGCGAGAGGGGGGCATATGAGTACAGCTGGGTAAATCGTGTGGCCACACGACGCACACTGCTGTACTGCATAGGCCCACAGAGTAGGCCAGAATGTGGATTAGGGAATAGAATAATCAATAGGAAGCAGTAAGGTAGTAGGATTGAAATTAAATCAAAATTAAAATTAGAATAAGAATAGGGCTAAGAAGGGGAACAAATTATGGTAACAGTAGTAAGAATAGGCAATAACTCAGAAATTCAGAAAGAGATAGGCCATCGAACTGAACTTAAACCACCTAAACCCATCACTCATCACGTTTGCGCCTTGGCAAGGCACCACCTACGGGTGAGCGATCGGGCAGAGTTCGAGATGGCAGGTAAACTTGTGAGAGCGGAGAGAAGCAGAGGAGAGGGAGGAGGAAGCTAGGGCGCAGAGCTACGGCTTCGAGGAATAAGCAGCCTTAGACGAACTTCGTTGGGCTTCGTCAGGGAGTTCGGGGGAGTCTCTAGGGAAAGAACTGGGGTGGACGGTGGGATCACCGAAACAGTCGACGTCGGGATTGCAAGCGATGCCCATACCAGCGGGCGCCGAGGGCGAACAACCGCAAAAGAAGTTAAGGGAGTTGGAGGGATGGAGAGCTACGGGCGAGAGCCAAGGCGGGAAGGGACATAGTGGGTCCACCGGGATACCGGGGTTGGGACCACTGCGAGAGGAGGACGAGGACGACGACGAATTCGGAGAGATGCCGCCCATCGAGAGGATAGGCCACTCGGACACGGACTGGGTTGGCGGGAGGGTGGTGACGGCCAGTGGGGCGAGAGCCTTCTGGGACAAACCCGGCAAGCGGGCCTGGGTGCACGAGGAGCCGGCGATGGATTTCGCGGGGAGCACTATCAGGTTGGGCAAGCAACCGGGGACGGCACCACGGGTAGTATTCGGAGAGACGATGCCCGGGAGGGGCGAGGAGACGTAGACAGGGACGCTAACGTCTAGAAGTTCGCCTATCAGCGATTCCACAGACCGCGGAGATCGCTTGGGATGAAAGACGACGTGGGGCGGGAGACATTGGTACTCGGTTGCGGCTACTGTGGGAGACAGACCCACCAGGAAAGGAGCTGCTTGTACCGGTTCCAGAAAGGGACCAGCTGTCTCTACTGCCACGAGACGAGCCACAGGATGGGAGCGTGTCCACGGTTGCAGAACCGATGTCCGAAGTGCAACTTTCGGGGACACCACGGACGCCAAGGAGGGATGGACTGAGGCATTGATGTAGTGCGCCTGGAAGGCGCCACATGAGACGTGCGAACTATGTACAAATTTAATTAATGCGAATAATCATATAAGTACAATTTGTATGTACGTACGTAGCAATCAGTAATCTACAAATATACATTCGGAGTAAGTACTATAGTCATACAACCTTTCTCAATTAGCTACTGGGACTGGGGGGTAAACTGACTATGGCACTATGGACGAGACACCAGACAATTTCACACTTCTTGAGTGCGACGGCACAAAGAGGGGGGGGGGGGGGGGAGATTCGTCGGAAGGGATGAGGTAGTCAAAGTGGGGTTGAGGGACGGAGTAGTGAGAGCGAAGTGCGGAGAGAGTGCGGACGCAATTCTAGTGTGGGGGGGGGGGGGAGAATAAGAGGCTGAGTGGGGGACGAGGAGGTCCGAGTGTATGAGAGAGTTAGGGTGAGAGTGAAGAAGAGATAGGGCGAAAGTGTTGGGGAAACAAAAGTTGCGTGAGAGGTGAGCGCGATCGGCCCGACATGAGACGCCAGGCACACAGGGTAGCGTTATCATACCCATAGGGAGCGGCCTGGAAAGCCGACTCCGAGAGAAAAGAATTCCACCCACACACCCGATACTAGATCGGGATCCAGCGGGATTGCAGCGCACTTTTTGGTTGATGCTATCTTCTTACCGGGAAGATAGCATGGGGGGAGTGTTAGCTTATTCAATCCCGCTAACACCCCATAAAGTTAAGCCGATAAGCAATATTGGGAGCCACGAGTTTGGGTAATTAACCAACTCGTGCCATCCCAATAAGAATGGGAAGGAAACACACAATGAGGGTCAGGGGCCAAACCCCTAACCCAGAGAGAATAGGTGGAGTGAACGGGAACACTCCAAAGGGCGCCAACAAGGGTATCAACCAATCAGAGGGGGGAAAGGCATCGATTAGGTAGAGTAACAAGGCCAACCGTGCAATATAGCCAGTTGGCAGTAATCATATCAATTCAGTTATCTCAGTGCAATACTGGTGCTAGTTTAGGTTACATAGTTTAGCTAGGGAAGGACCGGGACTTTAGTTACCGTATCCCGCCTTCCATATACAACAATTATATTATCTCATATCTATACCTATATCTATATCTGTATACCCAAGCATTATATACGACGAACAGCACAAACTCATTCACTCTTTATACACGGCGGGGACGCGTAAACTAACAACGGATAAACCGGGATCCCTCTTGGATCCCGTCACATAAACAAACTTATATTTTGCCAAATACTAATCATTAACAACCAAAGCCGCAGAGACCTGGAACACCAAGGCCACCAAAGCCGCAGAGACCTGGGACACCAAGGCCACCAAAGCCGCAGAGACCTGGAACACCAATGCCACCAAAGCCGCAGAGACATGGTACACCAAGGCCACCAAAGCCGCAGAGACCTGGAACACCAAGGCCACCAAAGCCGCAGAGACCTGGAACACCAAGGCCACCAAAGCCGCAGAGACCTGGAACACCAAGGCCACCAAAGCCGCAGAGACCTGGAACACCAAGGCCACCAAAGCCGCAGAGACCTGGAACACCAAGGCCACCAAAGCCGCAGAGACCTGGTACACCAAGGCCACCAAAGCCGCAGAGACCTGGAACACCAAGGCCACCAAAGCCGCAGAGACCTGGAACACCAAGGCCACCAAAGCCGCAGAGACCTGGAACACCAAGGTCACCAAAGCCGCAGAGACCAGGAACACCGAGGCCACTAAAGCCGCAGAGACCTGGAACATCAAGGCCACCAAAGCCGCAGAGACCAGGAACACCGAGGCCACCAAGGCCGCAGAGACCTGGAACACCAAGGCCACCAAAGCCGCAGAGGCCTGGTACACCAAAGCCACCAAAGCCGCAGAGACCTGGAACACCAAGGCCACCAAAGCCGCAGAGACCAGGAACACCGAGGCCACCAAGGCCGCAGAGACCTGGAACACCAAGGCCACCAAAGCCGCAGAGGCCTGGTACACCAAGGCCACCAAAGCCGCAGAGACCTGGAACACCGAGGCCACCAAGGCCGCAGAGACCTGGAACACCAAGGCCACCAAAGCCGCAGAGGCCTGGTACACCAAGGCCACCAAAGCCGCAGAGACCTGGAACACCAAGGCCACCAAAGCCGCAGAGACCAGGAACACCGAGGCCACCAAGGCCGCAGAGACCTGGAACACCAAGGCCACCAAAGCCGCAGAGGCCTGGTACACCAAGGCCACCAAAGCCGCAGAGACCTGGAACATCAAGGCCACCAAAGCCGCATAGACCAGGAACACCGAGGCCACCAAGGCCGCAGAGACCTGGAACACCAAGGCCACCAAAGCCGCAGAGACCTGGTACACCAAGGCCACCAAAGCCGCAGAGACCTGGAACACCAAGGCCACCAAAGCCGCAGAGACCTGGAACACCGAGGCCACCAAAGCCGCAGAGACCAGGAACACCGAGGCCACTAAAGCCGCAGAGACCTGGAACACCAAGGCCACAAAAGCCACAGAGACCAGGAACACCGAGGCCACCAAAGCCGCAGAGACCTGGAACATCAAGGCCACCAAAGCCGCAGAGACCTGGAACACCGAGGCCACCAAAGCCGCAGAGACCAGGAACACCGAGGCCACTAAAGCCGCAGAGACCTGGAACACCAAGGCCACAAAAGCCGCAGAGACCAGGAACACCGAGGCCACTAAAGCCGCAGAGACCTGGAACACCAAGGCCACAAACGCCGCAGAGACCAGGAACACCGAGGCCACCAAGGCCGCAGAGACCTGGAACACCAAGGCCACCAAAGCCGCAGAGGCCTGGTACACCAAGGCCACCAAAGCCGCAGAGACCTGGAACACCAAGGCCACCAAAGCCGCAGAGACCAGGAACACCGAGGCCACCAAGGCCGCAGAGACCTGGAACACCAAGGCCACCAAAGCCGCAGAGGCCTGGTACACCAAGGCCACCAAAGCCGCAGAAACCTGGAACATCAAGGCCACCAAAGCCGCAGAGACCTGGAACACCAAGGCCACCAAAGCAGCAGAGACCTGGAACACCAAGGCCACCAAAGCCGCAGAGACCTGGAACACCAAGGC
>JAUCBJ010008124.1:47500-129222 GCA_032718475.1 Nemertoderma westbladi
TGTGGTGATATCCTCGTAACGCAGCTAAGTAATAATCACTAACTTAGTAACAATAAACTTATATAACAAATATTGATAGTATTTCCCATTACTGATAACCATTGATTGTAGGCGAAGTGTAAGTTTAGTTGATGTACCAACTGCAATTAATTGCATAAAAAGGATATGAATTTCATTAATATTCCTAAACATTACAATATTAATGCTAATAATGAAGCATTCAGAACGCCCTTAAATCGACATAACTTAACAAAATGGCACCATTTTGTGAAAAGTGAACTGTCAACGTGTATGAATGAATGACCCTTGTATATTTATGGAAACATCCATCGCCACCCTCGCTCGGTACATAAATACTGCTTATGTGAAACCTTTCACACAATCATGTAAAATAGTTATAGTTTCACTTTTATTAATTTACAATATTTGCAGGAAAAAATAATACAATTCAATCATTATTCGTGTAACATCAGTTATAAATCGCTAAATTATGAAAGTTCCTTTACATAAATCATTACGTCGGTTTTTCTTACTTTTATTGTCTGCTATATTTTTTTTTTTTTTACTTATTATCAATAATGTTTTTTACTTTCTCTCGTGTTATTTTAATTTTCGTTGGTTAGTCAATCACACTTATATTCAATTTGTACTAAGTGCTAAATGATTGTAAGACCGAAAATATTGATTGCGAATACCCCTCAGTTTCGCAAATAACCAATTTCACATCGAACACAAAAATAAAACCGTTTGCATAAACTCCGGGAGCGCTAAAGTCCTAACTTATACTTTCTTTTGAAAGTACTTTATACAAAGTCCTAGCCCGATAATTTTGTATTGTCATGGAAACCTAATGGTTTCTTACCTGGACATTGACAACTAGTCTAATGAAACATAGGCAAACCGAAATTTATTCCCAGATTGAAACGAATAAGAATGGTGAAATGGAAACTTACACATAGATAGACAATCGTTATTAGAATATTTCCTCGTTTTGTCTATTGTTGAGATATAATAAAATACATAAAACACAAACTCAAACTGTGGCAAATTTAATTTGGGTTGTAAATTGGTGAAATTAGTTAGTGAAACAATAAATATAATATGCGTCAGATTAATAATTAACAATTGTTAAAATTCGAAACAATTAAAATTCACTATAATGATAGGCTGATCAGAGTAACTTAAACCCACATAAATAATTCCCTTGAGTGAATTCTATCCGCGTACGAGAAATTAAATATAAAAATGTTAATTATGCGATCATTTTAGAAATTTTGATCTTATGAAAAGATAATGAAAGGAGTCATAGTGAAATTCTCATATTAAAGCAACGTTTCAAAACCAATCCGGATAATTCTAAAGTGCCGGGGGAAAATAAATTAACACAGTCCAAGAATTGGAGCCGCACCTAACTAATATATCGTGGACACTGATAAAACACAAGATATACTGTATAATAATAATTTCGATGAAAAATATGAAGCATTAGTTGCATCATTAACTGAAATATGACTCATCTCACTGCACTGATTAAAATGAATAGCCTTGAATTATTATATAGGAGCTACGGCAATTTTGATATTTTGTATCTCTTAGAATTTTCCCAGGAGTCTTTTTCCCAAGTTTTGTTTTGAATCCTTTACTGTAAAATGATGATCCATTACCAAATTTAATAGAACATTCCCTTGCAATAAATAGACCTATAAACTGATCTCAATTTTTCAAAACCAAGTTGCATATCGTCACTACTGTAATCTTTGACAAGTTTTTCTGATAAATGAAAAATCAGGTATCCCGAATGCCAACTAGCTAGGATCGGCATGATGCATTGCAGCTGCATTTTTAAAAATGCTGTGCCGGCTTGTCGACAAAATTGCGCCGCCACAACTCCCTATCACCCATGCAGGGTTGTTTGAATTAAATCATTTGATTTAAATCACATATAAAAATAAAAAAAATTCAGATAGTTTTGATTTTTTTTAAATCATGAATTTTATCAATTATGCTTTAAGGCCAGGATAAACATTGCATTACTGATTATTAATAAATGATTCAAATTACCTTAATATTTACATAACAATACAGTATCATCTCGCATTTCCAATACCCTACAGTATTCACAGGCCCATTAATTAAGTTGTACTTTAGAGTTCTATTCAGTTTGTTGTTTATTTAGTTTATATTCGAATTCAAACTTTTCGGGATTTCCGGGATCGGGACCGGGATTATTCCTCTCGAGATAACAGGATGTATGATTGTAGGATGTATGTTTGAGTGTAGACTTTAGAACCATAACAGGATGTATGATTGTAGGAAGTATGTTTGAGTGTAGACTTTAGAACCATAACAGGGTGTATGATTGTAGGATGTATGTTTGAGTGTAGTCTTTAGAACCATAACAGGATGTATGATTGTAGGATGTATGTTTGAGTGTAGACTTTAGAACCATAACAAGGTGTATGATTGTAGGATGTATGTTTGAGTGTAGACTTTAGAACCATAACAGGGTGTATGATTGTAGGATGTATGTTTGAGTGTAGTCTTTAGAACCATAACAGGATGTATGATTGTAGGATGTATGTTTGAGTGTAGACTTTAGAACCATAACAGGGTGTATGATTGTAGGATGTATGTTTGAGTGTAGTCTTTAGAACCATAACAGGATGTATGATTGTAGGATGTATGTTTGAGTGTAGACTTTAGAACCATAACAAGGTGTATGATTGTAGGATGTATGTTTGAGTGTAGACTTTAGAACCATAACAGGATGTATGATTGTAGGATGTATGTTTGTGTGTAGACTTTAGAACCATAACAGGGTGTATGATTGTAGGATGTATGTTTGTGTGTAGACTTTAGAACCATAACAGGGTGTATGATTGTAGGATGTATGTTTGAGTGTAGACTTTAGAACCATAACAGGATGTATGATTGTAGGATGTATGTTTGTGTGTAGACTTTAGAACCATAACAGGGTGTATGATTGTAGGATGTATGTTTGAGTGTAGTCTTTAGAACCATAACAGGGTGTATGATTGTAGGATGTATGTTTGAGTGTAGACTTTAGAACCATAACAGGGTGTATGATTGTAGGATGTATGTTTGAGTGTAGACTTTAGAACCATAACAGGGTGTATGATTGTAGGATGTATGTTTGAGTGTAGACTTTAGAACCATAACAGGGTGTATGATTGTAGGATGTATGTTTGAGTGTAGACTTTAGAACCATAACATGGTGTATGATTGTAGGATGTATGTTTGAGTGTAGACTTTAGAACCATAACAGGGTGTATGATTGTAGGATGTATGTTTGAGTGTAGACTTTAGAACCATAACAGGGTGTATGATTGTAGGATGTATGTTTGAGTGTAGACTTTAGAACCATAACAGGGTGTATGATTGTAGGATGTATGTTTGAGTGTAGACTTTAGAACCATAACATGGTGTATGATTGTAGGATGTATGTTTGAGTGTAGACTTTAGAACCATAACAGGATGTATGATTGTAGGATGTATGTTTGTGTGTAGACTTTAGAACCATAACAGGATGTATGATTGTAGGATGTATGTTTGAGTGTAGACTTTAGAACCATAACAGGGTGTATGATTGTAGGATGTATGTTTGAGTGTAGACTTTAGAACCATAACAGGGTGTATGATTGTAGGATGTATGTTTGAGTGTAGACTTTAGAACCATAACAGGGTGTATGATTGTAGGATGTATGTTTGAGTGTAGACTTTAGAACCATAACAGGGTGTATGATTGTAGGATGTATGTTTGAGTGTAGACTTTAGAACCATAACAGGGTTTATGATTGTAGGATGTATGTTTGAGTGTAGACTTTAGAACCATAACAGGGTGTATGATTGTAGGATGTATGTTTGAGTGTAGACTTTAGAACCATAACAGGGTGTATGATTGTAGGATGTATGTTTGAGTGTAGACTTTAGAACCATAACAGGGTGTATGATTGTAGGATGTATGTTTGAGTGTAGACTTTAGAACCATAACAGGGTGTATGATTGTAGGATGTATGTTTGAGTGTAGACTTTAGAACCATAACAGGGTGTATGATTGTAGGATGAATGTTTGAGTGTAGACTTTAGAACCATAACAGGGTGTATGATTGTAGGATGTATGTTTGAGTGTAGACTTTAGAACCATAACAGGGTGTATGATTGTAGGATGTATGTTTGAGTGTAGACTTTAGAACCATAACAGGGTGTATGATTGTAGGATGTATGTTTGAGTGTAGACTTTAGAACCATAACAGGGTGTATGATTGTAGGATGTATGTTTGAGTGTAGACTTTAGAACCATAACAGGGTGTATGATTGTAGGATGTATGTTTGAGTGTAGACTTTAGAACCATAACAGGGTGTATGATTGTAGGATGTATGTTTGAGTGTAGACTTTAGAACCATAACAGGGTGTATGATTGTAGGATGTATGTTTGAGTGTAGACTTTAGAACCATAACAGGGTGTATGATTGTAAGAAGTATGTTTGAGTGTAGACTTTAGAACCGTAACAGGGTGTATGATTGTAGGAAGTATGTTTGAGTGTAGACTTTAGAACCATAACAGGATGTATGATTGTAGGATGTATGTTTGAGTGTAGACTTTAGAACCATAACAGGATGTATGATTGTAGGATGTATGTTTGAGTGTAGACTTTAGAACCATAACAGGGTGTATGATTGTAGGATGTAGTATGTTTGAGTGTAGACTTTAGAACCATAACAGGGTGTATGATTGTAGGATTTATGTTTGAGTGTAGACTTTAGAACCATAACAGGGTGTATGATTGTAGGATGTATGTTTGAGTGTAGACTTTAGAACCATAACAGGGTGTATGATTGTAGGATGTATGTTTGAGTGTAGACTTTAGAACCATAACAGGGTGTATGATTGTAGGATGTATGTTTGAGTGTAGACTTTAGAACCATAACAGGGTGTATGATTGTAGGATGTATGTTTGAGTGTAGACTTTAGAACCATAACAGGGTGTATGATTGTAAGAAGTATGTTTGAGTGTAGACTTTAGAACCGTAACAGGGTGTATGATTGTAGGAAGTATGTTTGAGTGTAGACTTTAGAACCATAACATGATGTATGATTGTAGGATGTATGTTTGATTGTAGACTTTAGAACCATAACAGGGTGTATGATTGTAGGATGTATGTTTGTGTGTAGACTTTAGAACCATAACAGGGTGTATGATTGTAGGATGTATGTTTGAGTGTAGACTTTAGAACCATAACAGGATGTATGATTGTAGGATGTATGTTTGAGTGTAGACTTTAGAACCATAACAGGGTGTATGATTGTAGGAAGTATGTTTGAGTGTAGACTTTAGAACCATAACAGGATGTATGATTATAGGATGTATGTTTGAGTGTAGACTTTAGAACCATAACAGGATGTATGATTGTAGGATGTATGTTTGAGTGTAGACTTTAGAACCATAACAGGATGTATGATTGTAGGATGTATGTTTGAGTGTAGACTTTAGAACCATAACAGGGTGTATGATTGTAGGATGTAGTATGTTTGAGTGTAGACTTTAGAACCATAACAGGGTGTATGATTGTAGGATTTATGTTTGAGTGTAGACTTTAGAACCATAACAGGGTGTATGATTGTAGGATGTATGTTTGAGTGTAGACTTTAGAACCATAACAGGGTGTATGATTGTAGGATGTATGTTTGAGTGTAGACTTTAGAACCATAACAGGGTGTATGATTGTAGGATGTATGTTTGAGTGTAGACTTTAGAACCATAACAGGGTGTATGATTGTAGGATGTATGTTTGAGTGTAGACTTTAGAACCATAACAGGGTGTATGATTGTAAGAAGTATGTTTGAGTGTAGACTTTAGAACCGTAACAGGGTGTATGATTGTAGGAAGTATGTTTGAGTGTAGACTTTAGAACCATAACATGATGTATGATTGTAGGATGTATGTTTGATTGTAGACTTTAGAACCATAACAGGGTGTATGATTGTAGGATGTATGTTTGTGTGTAGACTTTAGAACCATAACAGGGTGTATGATTGTAGGATGTATGTTTGAGTGTAGACTTTAGAACCATAACAGGGTGTATGATTGTAGGATGTATGTTTGAGTGTAGACTTTAGAACCATAACAGGATGTATGATTGTAGGATGTATGTTTGAGTGTAGACTTTAGAACCATAACAGGGTGTATGATTGTAGGAAGTATGTTTGAGTGTAGACTTTAGAACCATAACAGGATGTATGATTATAGGATGTATGTTTGAGTGTAGACTTTAGAACCATAACAGAGTGTATGATTGTAGGATGTATGTTTGAGTGTAGACTTTAGAACCATAACAGGGTGTATGATTGTAGGATGTATGTTTGAGTGTAGACTTTAGAACCATAACAGGGTGTATGATTGTAGGATGTATGTTTGAGTGTAGACTTTAGAACCATAACAGGGTGCATGATTGTAGGATGTAGTATGTTTGAGTGTAGACTTTAGAACCATAACAGGGTGTATGATTGTAGGATTTATGTTTGAGTGTAGACTTTAGAACCATAACAAGGTAAATGATTGTAGGATGTATGTTTGAGTGTAGACTTTAGAACCATAACAGGGTGTATGATTGTAGGAAGTATGTTTGAGTGTAGACTTTAGAACCATAACAGGATGTATGATTATAGGATGTATGTTTGAGTGTAGACTTTAGAACCATAACAGAGTGTATGATTGTAGGATGTATGTTTGAGTGTAGACTTTAGAACCATAACAGGGTGTATGATTGTAGGATGTATGTTTGAGTGTAGACTTTAGAACCATAACAGGGTGTATGATTGTAGGATGTATGTTTGAGTGTAGACTTTAGAACCATAACAGGGTGTATGATTGTAGGATGTAGTATGTTTGAGTGTAGACTTTAGAACCATAACAGGATGTATGATTGTAGGATGTATGTTTGAGTGTAGACTTTAGAACCATAACAGGATGTATGATTGTAGGATGTATGTTTGAGTGTAGACTTTAGAACCATAACAGGGTGTATGATTGTAGGATGTAGTATGTTTGAGTGTAGACTTTAGAAGCATAACAGGGTGTATGATTGTAGGATGTATGTTTGAGTGTAGACTTTAGAACCATAACAGGGTGTATGATTGTAGGATGTATGTTTGAGTGTAGACTTTAGAACCATAACAGGGTGTATGATTGTAGGATGTATGTTTGAGTGTAGACTTTAGAACCATAACAGGATGTATGATTGTAGGATGTAGTATGTTTGAGTGTAGACTTTAGAACCATAACAGGATGTATGATTGTAGGATGTATGTTTGAGTGTAGACTTTAGAAGCATAACAGGGTGTATGATTGTAGGATGTAGTATGTTTGAGTGTAGACTTTAGAACCATAACATGGTGTATGATTGTAGGATGTATGTTTGAGTGTAGACTTTAGAACCATAACAGGGTGTATGATTGTAGGATGTATGTTTGAGTGTAGACTTTAGAACCATAACAGGGTGTATGATTGTAGGATTTATGTTTGAGTGTAGACTTTAGAACCATAACAGGGTGTATGATTGTAGGATGTATGTTTGAGTGTAGACTTTAGAACCATAACAGGGTGTATGATTGTAGGATGTATGTTTGAGTGTAGACTTTAGAACCATAACAGGATGTATGATTGTAGGATGTAGTATGTTTGAGTGTAGACTTTAGAACCATAACAGGATGTATGATTGTAGGATGTATGTTTGAGTGTAGACTTTAGAACCATAACAGGGTGTATGATTGTAGGATGTATGTTTGAGTGTAGACTTTAGAACCATAACAGGATGTATGATTGTAGGATGTAGTATGTTTGAGTGTAGACTTTAGAACCATAACAGGATGTATGATTGTAGGATGTATGTTTGAGTGTAGACTTTAGAACCATAACAGGGTGTATGATTGTAGGATGTATGTTTGAGTGTAGACTTTAGAACCATAACAGGGTGTATGATTGTAGGATGTATGTTTGAGTGTAGACTTTAGAACCATAACAGGATGTATGATTGTAGGATGTAGTATGTTTGAGTGTAGACTTTAGAACCATAACAGGATGTATGATTGTAGGATGTATGTTTGAGTGTAGACTTTAGAAGCATAACAGGGTGTATGATTGTAGGATGTATGTTTGAGTGTAGACTTTAGAACCATAACAGGATGTATGATTGTAGGATGTATGTTTGAGTGTAGACTTTAGAACCATAACAGGGTGTATGATTGTAGGATGTAGTATGTTTGAGTGTAGACTTTAGAAGCATAACAGGGTGTATGATTGTAGGATTTATGTTTGAGTGTAGACTTTAGAACCATAACAGGGTGTATGATTGTAGGATTTATGTTTGAGTGTAGACTTTAGAACCATAACAGGATGTATGATTGTAGGATGTAGTATGTTTGAGTGTAGACTTTAGAAGCATAACAGGGTGTATGATTGTAGGATTTATGTTTGAGTGTAGACTTTAGAACCATAGCAGGGTGTATGATTGTATGATTTATGTTTGAGTGTAGACTTTAGAACCATAACAGGGTGTATGATTGTAGGATGTATGTTTGAGTGTAGACTTTAGAACCATAACAGGATGTATGATTGTAGGATGTATGTTTGAGTGTAGACTTTAGAACCATAACAGGGTGTATGATTGTAGGATGTATGTTTGAGTGTAGACTTTAGAACCATAACAGGGTGTATGATTGTAGGATGTAGTATGTTTGAGTGTAGACTTTAGAACCATAACAGGGTGTATGATTGTAGGATGTATGTTTGAGTGTAGACTTTAGAACCATAACAGGGTGTATGACTGTAGGATGTATGTTTGAGTGTAGACTTTAGAACCATAACAGGGTGTATGATTGTAGGATGTATGTTTGAGTGTAGACTTTAGAACCATAACAGGGTGTATGATTGTAGGATGTATGTTTGAGTGTAGACTTTAGAACCATAACAGGATGTATGATTGTAGGATGTAGTATGTTTGAGTGTAGACTTTAGAAGCATAACAGGGTGTATGATTGTAGGATTTATGTTTGAGTGTAGACTTTAGAACCATAGCAGGGTGTATGATTGTATGATTTATGTTTGAGTGTAGACTTTAGAACCATAACAGGGTGTATGATTGTAGGATGTATGTTTGAGTGTAGACTTTAGAACCATAACAGGATGTATGATTGTAGGATGTATGTTTGAGTGTAGACTTTAGAACCATAACAGGGTGTATGATTGTAGGATGTATGTTTGAGTGTAGACTTTAGAACCATAACAGGGTGTATGATTGTAGGATGTAGTATGTTTGAGTGTAGACTTTAGAACCATAACAGGGTGTATGATTGTAGGATGTATGTTTGAGTGTAGACTTTAGAACCATAACAGGGTGTATGACTGTAGGATGTATGTTTGAGTGTAGACTTTAGAACCATAACAGGGTGTATGATTGTAGGATGTATGTTTGAGTGTAGACTTTAGAACCATAACAGGGTGTATGATTGTAGGATGTATGTTTGAGTGTAGACTTTAGAACCATAACAGGATGTATGATTGTAGGATGTATGTTTGAGTGTAGACTTTAGAACCATAACAGGGTGTATGATTGTAGGAAGTAGTATGTTTGAGTGTAGACTTTAGAACCATAACAGGGTGTATGATTGTAGGATGTAGTATGTTTGAGTGTAGACTTTAGAACCATAACAGGGTGTATGATTGTAGGATGTAGTATGTTTGAGTGTAGACTTTAGAACCATAACAGGGTGTATGATTGTAGGATGTAGTATGTTTGAGTGTAGACTTTAGAACCATAACAGGGTGTATGATTGTAGATTATAGGATGTATGTTTGAGTGTAGACTTTAGAACCATAACAGGGTGTATGATTGTAGGATGTATGTTTGAGTGTAGACTTTAGAACCATAACAGGGTGTATGATTGTAGGAAGTATGTTTGAGTGTAGACTTTAGAACCATAACAGGGTGTATGATTGTAGGATGTAGTATGTTTGAGTGTAGACTTTAGAACCATAACAGGGTGTATGATTGTAGATTATAGGATGTATGTTTGAGTGTAGACTTTAGAACCATAACAGGGTGTATGATTGTAGGATGTATGTTTGAGTGTAGACTTTAGAACCATAACAGGGTGTATGATTGTAGGATGTAGTATGTTTGAGTGTAGACTTTAGAACCATAACAGGGTGTATGATTGTAGATTATAGGATGTATGTTTGAGTGTAGACTTTAGAACCATAACAGGGTGTATGATTGTATGATTTATGTTTGAGTGTAGACTTTAGAACCATAACAGGGTGTATGATTGTAGGATGTAGTATGTTTGAGTGTAGACTTTAGAACCATAACAGGGTGTATGATTGTAGGATGTATGTTTGAGTGTAGACTTTAGAACCATAACAGGGTGTATGATTGTAGGATGTAGTATGTTTGAGTGTAGACTTTAGAACCATAACAGGGTGTATGATTGTAGATTATAGGATGTATGTTTGAGTGTAGACTTTAGAACCATAACAGGGTGTATGATTGTAGGATGTAGTATGTTTGAGTGTAGACTTTAGAACCATAACAGGGTGTATGATTGTAGATTATAGGATGTATGTTTGAGTGTAGACTTTAGAACCATAACAGGATGTATGATTGTAGGAAGTATGTTTGAGTGTAGACTTTAGAACCATAACAGGATGTATGATTGTAGGATGTATGTTTGAGTGTAGACTTTAGAACCATAACAGGGTGTATGATTGTAGATTATAGGATGTATGTTTGAGTGTAGACTTTAGAACCATAACAGGGTGTATGATTGTATGATTTATGTTTGAGTGTAGACTTTAGAACCATAACAGGGTGTATGATTGTAGGATGTAGTATGTTTGAGTGTAGACTTTAGAACCATAACAGGGTGTATGATTGTAGGATGTATGTTTGAGTGTAGACTTTAGAACCATAACAGGGTGTATGATTGTAGGATGTAGTATGTTTGAGTGTAGACTTTAGAACCATAACAGGGTGTATGATTGTAGATTATAGGATGTATGTTTGAGTGTAGACTTTAGAACCATAACAGGGTGTATGATTGTATGATTTATGTTTGAGTGTAGACTTTAGAACCATAACAGGGTGTATGATTGTAGATTATAGGATGTATGTTTGAGTGTAGACTTTAGAACCATAACAGGGTGTATGATTGTAGGATTTATGTTTGAGTGTAGACTTTAGAACCATAACAGGGTGTATGATTGTAGGATGTATGTTTGAGTGTAGACTTTAGAACCATAACAGGATGTATGATTGTAGGATGTATGTTTGAGTGTAGACTTTAGAACCATAACAGGGTGTATGATTGTAGGATGTATGTTTGAGTGTAGACTTTAGAACCATAACAGGATGTATGATTGTAGGATGTATGTTTGAGTGTAGACTTTAGAACCATAACAGGATGTATGATTGTAGGATGTATGTTTGAGTGTAGACTTTAGAACCATAACAGGGTGTATGATTGTAAGATGTATGTTTGAGTGTAGACTTTAGAACCATAACAGGGTGTATGATTGTAGGATGTATGTTTGAGTGTAGACTTTAGAACCATAACAGGATGTATGATTGTAGGATGTATGTTTGAGTGTAGACTTTAGAACCATAACAGGGTGTATGATTGTAGGAAGTAGTATGTTTGAGTGTAGACTTTAGAACCATAACAGGGTGTATGATTGTAGGATGTAGTATGTTTGAGTGTAGACTTTAGAACCATAACAGGGTGTATGATTGTAGGATGTATGTTTGAGTGTAGACTTTAGAACCATAACAGGATGTATGATTGTAGGATGTATGTTTGAGTGTAGACTTTAGAACCATAACAGGGTGTATGATTGTAGGATGTAGTATGTTTGAGTGTAGACTTTAGAACCATAACAGGGTGTATGATTGTAGGATGTATGTTTGAGTGTAGACTTTAGAACCATAACAGGGTGTATGATTGTAGGATGTAGTATGTTTGAGTGTAGACTTTAGAACCATAACAGGATGTATGATTGTAGGATGTATGTTTGAGTGTAGACTTTAGAACCATAACAGGATGTATGATTGTAGGATGTATGTTTGAGTGTAGACTTTAGAACCATAACAGGGTGTATGATTGTAGGATGTAGTATGTTTGAGTGTAGACTTTAGAACCATAACAGGGTGTATGATTGTAGGATGTATGTTTGAGTGTAGACTTTAGAACCATAACAGGGTGTATGATTGTAGGATGTATGTTTGAGTGTAGACTTTAGAACCATAACAGGGTGTATGATTGTAGGATGTATGTTTGAGTGTAGACTTTAGAACCATAACAGGGTGTATGATTGTAGGATGTAGTATGTTTGAGTGTAGACTTTAGAACCATAACAGGGTGTATGATTGTAGGATGTATGTTTGAGTGTAGACTTTAGAACCATAACAGGGTGTATGACTGTAGGATGTATGTTTGAGTGTAGACTTTAGAACCATAACAGGGTGTATGACTGTAGGATGTATGTTTGAGTGTAGACTTTAGAACCATAACAGGGTGTATGATTGTAGGAAGTAGTATGTTTGAGTGTAGACTTTAGAACCATAACAGGGTGTATGATTGTAGGATGTATGTTTGAGTGTAGACTTTAGAACCATAACAGGGTGTATGATTGTAGGATGTAGTATGTTTGAGTGTAGACTTTAGAACCATAACAGGGTGTATGATTGTAGGAAGTAGTATGTTTGAGTGTAGACTTTAGAACCATAACAGGGTGTATGATTGTAGATTGTAGGATGTATGTTTGAGTGTAGACTTTAGAACCATAACAGGGTGTATGATTGTAGGATGTAGTATGTTTGAGTGTAGACTTTAGAACCATAACAGGGTGTATGATTGTAGGATGTATGTTTGAGTGTAGACTTTAGAACCATAACAGGGTGTATGACTGTAGGATGTATGTTTGAGTGTAGACTTTAGAACCATAACAGGGTGTATGATTGTAGGATGTAGTATGTTTGAGTGTAGACTTTAGAACCATAACAGGGTGTATGACTGTAGGATGTATGTTTGTGTGTAGACTTTAGAACCATAACAGGGTGTATGATTGTAGGATGTATGTTTGAGTGTAGACTTTAGAACCATAGCAGGGTGTATGATTGTAGGATGTAGTATGTTTGAGTGTAGACTTTAGAACCATAACAGGGTGTATGATTGTAGGATGTATGTTTGAGTGTAGACTTTAGAACCATAACAGGGTGTATGACTGTAGGATGTATGTTTGAGTGTAGACTTTAGAACCATAACAGGGTGTATGATTGTAGGAAGTAGTATGTTTGAGTGTAGACTTTAGAACCATAACAGGGTGTATGATTGTAGGATGTATGTTTGAGTGTAGACTTTAGAACCATAACAGGGTGTATGATTGTAGGATGTAGTATGTTTGAGTGTAGACTTTAGAACCATAACAGGGTGTATGACTGTAGGATGTATGTTTGTGTGTAGACTTTAGAACCATAACAGGGTGTATGATTGTAGGATGTATGTTTGAGTGTAGACTTTAGAACCATAGCAGGGTGTATGATTGTAGGATGTAGTATGTTTGAGTGTAGACTTTAGAACCATAACAGGATGTATGATTGTAGGATGTATGTTTGAGTGTAGACTTTAGAACCATAACAGGGTGTATGATTGTAGGAAGTAGTATGTTTGAGTGTAGACTTTAGAACCATAACAGGGTGTATGATTGTAGGATGTATGTTTGAGTGTAGACTTTAGAACCATAACAGGGTGTATGATTGTAGGATGTAGTATGTTTGAGTGTAGACTTTAGAACCATAACAGGGTGTATGATTGTAGGATGTATGTTTGAGTGTAGACTTTAGAACCATAACAGGGTGTATGACTGTAGGATGTATGTTTGAGTGTAGACTTTAGAACCATAACAGGGTGTATGATTGTAGGAAGTATGTTTGAGTGTAGACTTTAGAACCATAACAGGGTGTATGACTGTAGGATGTATGTTTGAGTGTAGACTTTAGAACCATAACAGGGTGTATGACTGTAGGATGTATGTTTGAGTGTAGACTTTAGAACCATAACAGTGTGTATGATTGTAGGAAGTATGTTTGAGTGTAGACTTTAGAACCATAACAGGGTGTATGATTGTAGGATGTATGTTTGAGTGTAGACTTTAGAACCATAACAGGGTGTATGACTGTAGGATGTATGTTTGAGTGTAGACTTTAGAACCATAACAGGGTGTATGATTGTAGGAAGTAGTATGTTTGAGTGTAGACTTTAGAACCATAACAGGGTGTATGATTGTAGGATGTATGTTTGAGTGTAGACTTTAGAACCATAACAGGGTGTATGATTGTAGGAAGTATGTTTGAGTGTAGACTTTAGAACCATAACAGGGTGTATGATTGTAGGATGTAGTATGTTTGAGTGTAGACTTTAGAACCATAACAGGGTGTATGACTGTAGGATGTATGTTTGTGTGTAGACTTTAGAACCATAACAGGGTGTATGATTGTAGGATGTATGTTTGAGTGTAGACTTTAGAACCATAGCAGGGTGTATGATTGTAGGATGTAGTATGTTTGAGTGTAGACTTTAGAACCATAACAGGATGTATGATTGTAGGATGTATGTTTGAGTGTAGACTTTAGAACCATAACAGGGTGTATGATTGTAGGATGTAGTATGTTTGAGTGTAGACTTTAGAACCATAACAGGATGAATGATTGTAGGATGTATGTTTGAGTGTAGACTTTAGAACCATAACAGGATGTATGATTGTAGGATGTAGTATGTTTGAGTGTAGACTTTAGAACCATAACAGGATGTATGATTGTAGATTGTAGGATGTATGTTTGAGTGTAGTCTTTAGAACCATAACAAGGTGTATGATTGTAGATTGTAGGATGTATGTTTGAGTGTAGTCTTTAGAACCATAACAAGGTGTATGATTGTAGGATGTAGTATGTTTGAGTGTAGACTTTAGAACCATAACAGGGTGTATGATTGTAGATTGTAGGATGTATGTTTGAGTGTAGACTTTAGAACCATAACAGGATAAATGATTGTAGATTGTAGGATGTATGTTTGAGTGTAGACTTTAGAACCATAACAGGATAAATGATTGTAGATTGTAGGAAGTATGTTTGAGTGTAGACTTTAGAACCATAACAGGGTGTATGATTGTAGGATGTATGTTTGAGTGTAGACTTTAGAACCATAACAGGGTGTATGATTGTAGGATGTAGTATGTTTGAGTGTAGACTTTAGAACCATAACAGGGTGTATGATTGTAGGATGTA
This sequence comes from Nemertoderma westbladi, assembly GCA_032718475.1. Lineage (NCBI taxonomy): Eukaryota > Metazoa > Xenacoelomorpha > Nemertodermatida > Nemertodermatidae > Nemertoderma > Nemertoderma westbladi. The sequence continues at coordinate 62,860 of JAUCBJ010008124.1, forward strand.
TGTTTGAGTGTAGACTTTAGAACCATAACAGGGTGTATGATTGTAGGATGTAGTATGTTTGAGTGTAGACTTTAGAACCATAACAGGATGTATGATTGTAGGATGTAGTATGTTTGAGTGTAGACTTTAGAACCATAACAGGGTGTATGATTATAGGATGTATGTTTGAGTGTAGACTTTAGAACCATAACAGGGTGTATGATTGTAGGATGTATGTTTGAGTGTAGACTTTAGAACCATAACAGGGTGTATGATTGTAGGATGTAGTATGTTTGAGTGTAGACTTTAGAACCATAACAGGGTGTATGATTGTAGGATGTAGTATGTTTGAGTGTAGACTTTAGAACCATAACAGGGTGTATGATTGTAGGATGTATGTTTGAGTGTAGACTTTAGAACCATAACAGGGTGTATGATTGTAGGATGTAGTATGTTTGAGTGTAGACTTTAGAACCATAACAGGGTGTATGATTGTAGGATGTATGTTTGAGTGTAGACTTTAGAACCATAGCAGGGTGTATGATTGTAGGATGTAGTATGTTTGAGTGTAGACTTTAGAACCATAACAGGGTGTATGATTGTAGGATGTAGTATGTTTGAGTGTAGACTTTAGAACCATAACAGGGTGTATGATTGTAGGATGTATGTTTGAGTGTAGACTTTAGAACCATAACAGGATGTATGATTGTAGGATGTATGTTTGAGTGTAGACTTTAGAACCATAACAGGGTGTATGATTGTAGGATGTAGTATGTTTGAGTGTAGACTTTAGAACCATAACAGGATGTATGATTGTAGGATGTATGTTTGAGTGTAGACTTTAGAACCATAACAGGGTGTATGATTGTAGGAAGTATGTTTGAGTGTAGACTTTAGAACCATAACAGGATGAATGATTGTAGGATGTAGTATGTTTGAGTGTAGACTTTAGAACCATAACAGGGTGTATGATTGTAGGATGTATGTTTGAGTGTAGACTTTAGAACCATAACAGGGTGTATGATTGTAGGATGTAGTATGTTTGAGTGTAGACTTTAGAACCATAACAGGATGTATGATTGTAGGATGTATGTTTGAGTGTAGACTTTAGAACCATAACAGGGTGTATGATTGTAGGAAGTATGTTTGAGTGTAGACTTTAGAACCATAACAGGATGAATGATTGTAGGATGTAGTATGTTTGAGTGTAGACTTTAGAACCATAACAGGATGTATGATTGTAGGATGTAGTATGTTTGAGTGTAGACTTTAGAACCATAACAGGGTGTATGATTGTAGGATGTATGTTTGAGTGTAGACTTTAGAACCATAACAGGATGTATGATTGTAGGATGTATGTTTGAGTGTAGACTTTAGAACCATAACAGGGTGTATGATTGTAGGATGTAGTATGTTTGAGTGTAGACTTTAGAACCATAACAGGGTGTATGATTGTAGGATGTATGTTTGAGTGTAGACTTTAGAACCATAGCAGGGTGTATGATTGTAGGATGTAGTATGTTTGAGTGTAGACTTTAGAACCATAACAGGGTGTATGATTGTAGGATGTATGTTTGAGTGTAGACTTTAGAACCATAACAGGGTGTATGATTGTAGGATGTAGTATGTTTGAGTGTAGACTTTAGAACCATAACAGGATGAATGATTGTAGATTGTAGGATGTATGTTTGAGTGTAGACTTTAGAACCATAGCAGGGTGTATGATTGTAGGATGTAGTATGTTTGAGTGTAGACTTTAGAACCATAACAGGGTGTATGATTGTAGGATGTATGTTTGAGTGTAGACTTTAGAACCATAGCAGGGTGTATGATTGTAGGATGTAGTATGTTTGAGTGTAGACTTTAGAACCATAACAGGGTGTATGATTGTAGGATGTATGTTTGAGTGTAGACTTTAGAACCATAACAGGGTGTATGATTGTAGGATGTAGTATGTTTGAGTGTAGACTTTAGAACCATAACAGGATGTATGATTGTAGGATGTATGTTTGAGTGTAGACTTTAGAACCATAACAGGGTGTATGATTGTAGGATGTATGTTTGAGTGTAGACTTTAGAACCATAACAGGGTGTATGATTGTAGGATGTAGTATGTTTGAGTGTAGACTTTAGAACCATAACAGGATGAATGATTGTAGGATGTAGTATGTTTGAGTGTAGACTTTAGAACCATAACAGGATGTATGATTGTAGGATGTAGTATGTTTGAGTGTAGACTTTAGAACCATAACAGGGTGTATGATTGTAGGATGTATGTTTGAGTGTAGACTTTAGAACCATAACAGGATGTATGATTGTAGGATGTATGTTTGAGTGTAGACTTTAGAACCATAACAGGGTGTATGATTGTAGGATGTAGTATGTTTGAGTGTAGACTTTAGAACCATAACAGGGTGTATGATTGTAGGATGTATGTTTGAGTGTAGACTTTAGAACCATAGCAGGGTGTATGATTGTAGGATGTAGTATGTTTGAGTGTAGACTTTAGAACCATAACAGGGTGTATGATTGTAGGATGTATGTTTGAGTGTAGACTTTAGAACCATAACAGGGTGTATGATTGTAGGATGTAGTATGTTTGAGTGTAGACTTTAGAACCATAACAGGATGAATGATTGTAGGATGTAGTATGTTTGAGTGTAGACTTTAGAACCATAACAGGATGTATGATTGTAGATTGTAGGATGTATGTTTGAGTGTAGTCTTTAGAACCATAACAAGGTGTATGATTGTAGATTGTAGGATGTATGTTTGAGTGTAGACTTTAGAACCATAACAGGATAAATGATTGTAGGATGTATGTTTGAGTGTAGTCTTTAGAACCATAACAGGGTGTATGATTGTAGGATGTATGTTTGAGTGTAGACTTTAGAACCATAACAGGGTGTATGATTGTAGATTGTATGTTTGAGTGTAGTCTTTAGAACCATAACAAGGTGTATGATTGTAGGATGTAGTATGTTTGAGTGTAGACTTTAGAACCATAACAGGGTGTATGATTGTAGATTGTAGGATGTATGTTTGAGTGTAGACTTTAGAACCATAACAGGATAAATGATTGTAGATTGTAGGATGTATGTTTGAGTGTAGACTTTAGAACCATAACAGGATAAATGATTGTAGATTGTAGGATGTATGTTTGAGTGTAGACTTTAGAACCATAACAGGATAAATGATTGTAGATTGTAGGAAGTATGTTTGAGTGTAGACTTTAGAACCATAACAGGGTGTATGATTGTAGGATGTATGTTTGAGTGTAGACTTTAGAACCATAACAGGGTGTATGATTGTAGGATGTAGTATGTTTGAGTGTAGTCTTTAGAACCATAACAAGGTGTATGATTGTAGGATGTAGTATGTTTGAGTGTAGACTTTAGAACCATAACAGGGTGTATGATTGTAGATTGTAGGATGTATGTTTGAGTGTAGACTTTAGAACCATAACAGGATAAATGATTGTAGATTGTAGGATGTATGTTTGAGTGTAGACTTTAGAACCATAACAGGATAAATGATTGTAGATTGTAGGAAGTATGTTTGAGTGTAGACTTTAGAACCATAACAGGGTGTATGATTGTAGGATGTATGTTTGAGTGTAGACTTTAGAACCATAACAGGGTGTATGATTGTAGGATGTAGTATGTTAGAGTGTAGACTTTAGAACCATAACAGGGTGTATGATTGTAGGATGTATGTTTGAGTGTAGTCTTTAGAACCATAACAGGGTGTATGATTGTAGGATGTATGTTTGAGTGTAGACTTTAGAACCATAACAGGGAGTATGATTGTAGGATGTAGTATGTTTGAGTGTAGACTTTAGAACCATAACAGGATGAATGATTGTAGGATGTATGTTTGAGTGTAGTCTTTAGAACCATAACAGGGTGTATGATTGTAGGATGTATGTTTGAGTGTAGACTTTAGAACCATAACAGGGTGTATGATTGTAGGATGTATGTTTGAGTGTAGACTTTAGAACCATAACAGGGTGTATGATTGTAGGATGTAGTATGTTAGAGTGTAGACTTTAGAACCATAACAGGGTGTATGATTGTAGGATGTATGTTTGAGTGTAGTCTTTAGAACCATAACAGGGTGTATGATTGTAGGATGTATGTTTGAGTGTAGACTTTAGAACCATAACAGGGAGTATGATTGTAGGATGTAGTATGTTTGAGTGTAGACTTTAGAACCATAACAGGGTGTATGATTGTAGGATGTATGTTTGAGTGTAGACTTTAGAACCATAACAGGGTGTATGATTGTAGGATGTAGTATGTTAGAGTGTAGACTTTAGAACCATAACAGGGTGTATGATTGTAGGATGTATGTTTGAGTGTAGTCTTTAGAACCATAACAGGGTGTATGATTGTAGGATGTATGTTTGAGTGTAGACTTTAGAACCATAACAGGATGAATGATTGTAGGATGTAGTATGTTTGAGTGTAGACTTTAGAACCATAACAGGGTGTATGATTGTAGGATGTATGTTTGAGTGTAGACTTTAGAACCATAACAGGATGTATGATTGTAGGATGTATGTTTGAGTGTAGACTTTAGAACCATAACAGGGTGTATGATTGTAGGATGTAGTATGTTTGAGTGTAGACTTTAGAACCATAACAGGGTGTATGATTGTAGGATGTAGTATGTTTGAGTGTAGACTTTAGAACCATAACAAGGTGTATGATTGTAGGATGTATGTTTGAGTGTAGACTTTAGAACCATAACAGGGTGTATGATTGTAGGATGTATGTTTGAGTGTAGTCTTTAGAACCATAGCAGGGTGTATGATTGTAGGATGTATGTTTGAGTGTAGACTTTAGAACCATAACAGGGTGTATGATTGTAGGATGTATGTTTGAGTGTAGACTTTAGAACCATAACAGGGTGTATGATTGTAGGATGTAGTATGTTTGAGTGTAGACTTTAGAACCATAACAGGGTGTATGATTGTAGGATGTATGTTTGAGTGTAGACTTTAGAACCATAACAGGGTGTATGATTGTAGGATGTAGTATGTTTGAGTGTAGACTTTAGAACCATAACAGGGTGTATGATTGTAGGATGTATGTTTGAGTGTAGACTTTAGAACCATAACAGGATGTATGATTGTAGGATGTATGTTTGAGTGTAGACTTTAGAACCATAACAGGGTGTATGATTGTAGGATGTATGTTTGAGTGTAGACTTTAGAACCATAACAGGGTGTATGATTGTAGGATGTATGTTTGAGTGTAGACTTTAGAACCATAACAGGGTGTATGATTGTAGGATGTAGTATGTTTGAGTGTAGACTTTAGAACCATAACAGGGTGTATGATTGTAGGATGTATGTTTGAGTGTAGACTTTAGAACCATAACAGGGTGTATGATTGTAGGATGTATGTTTGAGTGTAGACTTTAGAACCATAACAGGGTGTATGATTGTAGGATGTAGTATGTTTGAGTGTAGACTTTAGAACCATAACAGGATGTATGATTGTAGGATGTATGTTTGAGTGTAGACTTTAGAACCATAACAGGGTGTATGATTGTAGGATGTAGTATGTTTGAGTGTAGACTTTAGAACCATAACAGGATGTATGATTGTAGGATGTATGTTTGAGTGTAGACTTTAGAACCATAACAGGGTGTATGATTGTAGGATGTAGTATGTTTGAGTGTAGACTTTAGAACCATAACAGGGTGTATGATTGTAGGATGTATGTTTGAGTGTAGACTTTAGAACCATAACAGGGTGTATGATTGTAGGATGTATGTTTGAGTGTAGACTTTAGAACCATAACAGGGTGTATGATTGTAGGATGTAGTATGTTTGAGTGTAGACTTTAGAACCATAACAGGGTGTATGATTGTAGGATGTATGTTTGAGTGTAGACTTTAGAACCATAACAGGGTGTATGATTGTAGGATGTATGTTTGAGTGTAGACTTTAGAACCATAACAGGGTGTATGATTGTAGGATGTATGTTTGAGTGTAGACTTTAGAACCATAACAGGGTGTATGATTGTAGGATGTATGTTTGAGTGTAGACTTTAGAACCATAACAGGGTGTATGATTGTAGGATGTATGTTTGAGTGTAGACTTTAGAACCATAACAGGGTGTATGATTGTAGGATGTATGTTTGAGTGTAGACTTTAGAACCATAACAGGGTGTATGATTGTAGGATGTATGTTTGAGTGTAGACTTTAGAACCATAGCAGGGTGTATGATTGTAGGATGTAGTATGTTTGAGTGTAGACTTTAGAACCATAACAGGGTGTATGATTGTAGGATGTAGTATGTTTGAGTGTAGACTTTAGAACCATAACAGGGTGTATGATTGTAGGATGTATGTTTGAGTGTAGACTTTAGAACCATAACAGGGTGTATGATTGTAGGATGTATGTTTGAGTGTAGACTTTAGAACCATAACAGGGTGTATGATTGTAGGATGTATGTTTGAGTGTAGACTTTAGAACCATAACAGGGTGTATGATTGTAGGATGTAGTATGTTTGAGTGTAGACTTTAGAACCATAACAGGGTGTATGATTGTAGGATGTATGTTTGAGTGTAGACTTTAGAACCATAACAGGGTGTATGATTGTAGGATGTATGTTTGAGTGTAGACTTTAGAACCATAACAGGGTGTATGATTGTAGGATGTATGTTTGAGTGTAGACTTTAGAACCATAACAGGGTGTATGATTGTAGGATGTATGTTTGAGTGTAGACTTTAGAACCATAACAGGGTGTATGATTGTAGGATGTATGTTTGAGTGTAGACTTTAGAACCATAACAGGGTGTATGATTGTAGGATGTAGTATGTTTGAGTGTAGACTTTAGAACCATAACAGGGTGTATGATTGTAGGATGTATGTTTGAGTGTAGACTTTAGAACCATAACAGGGTGTATGATTGTAGGATGTAGTATGTTTGAGTGTAGACTTTAGAACCATAACAGGGTGTATGATTGTAGGATGTATGTTTGAGTGTAGACTTTAGAACCATAACAGGGTGTATGATTGTAGGATGTAGTATGTTTGAGTGTAGACTTTAGAACCATAACAGGGTGTATGATTGTAGGATGTATGTTTGAGTGTAGACTTTAGAACCATAACAGGGTGTATGATTGTAGGATGTATGTTTGAGTGTAGACTTTAGAACCATAACAGGGTGTATGATTGTAGGATGTATGTTTGAGTGTAGACTTTAGAACCATAACAGGGTGTATGATTGTAGGATGTAGTATGTTTGAGTGTAGACTTTAGAACCATAACAGGGTGTATGATTGTAGGATGTATGTTTGAGTGTAGACTTTAGAACCATAACAGGGTGTATGATTGTAGGATGTATGTTTGAGTGTAGACTTTAGAACCATAACAGGGTGTATGATTGTAGGATGTATGTTTGAGTGTAGACTTTAGAACCATAACAGGGTGTATGATTGTAGGATGTAGTATGTTTGAGTGTAGACTTTAGAACCATAACAGGGTGTATGATTGTAGGATGTATGTTTGAGTGTAGACTTTAGAACCATAACAGGGTGTATGATTGTAGGATGTAGTATGTTTGAGTGTAGACTTTAGAACCATAACAGGGTGTATGATTGTAGGATGTAGTATGTTTGAGTGTAGACTTTAGAACCATAACAGGATGTATGATTGTAGGATGTATGTTTGAGTGTAGACTTTAGAACCATAACGGGGTGTATGATTGTAGGATGTATGTTTGAGTGTAGACTTTAGAACCATAACAGGGTGTATGATTGTAGGATGTATGTTTGAGTGTAGACTTTAGAACCATAACAGGGTGTATGATTGTAGGATGTATGTTTGAGTGTAGACTTTAGAACCATAACAGGGTGTATGATTGTAGGATGTATGTTTGAGTGTAGACTTTAGAACCATAACAGGGTGTATGATTGTAGGATGTAGTATGTTTGAGTGTAGACTTTAGAACCATAACAGGGTGTATGATTGTAGGATGTATGTTTGAGTGTAGACTTTAGAACCATAACAGGGTGTATGATTGAAGGATGTAGTATGTTTGAGTGTAGACTTTAGAACCATAACAGGGTGTATGATTGTAGGATGTATGTTTGAGTGTAGACTTTAGAACCATAACAGGGTGTATGATTATAGGATGTATGTTTGAGTGTAGACTTTAGAACCATAACAGGGTGTATGATTGTAGGATGTATGTTTGAGTGTAGACTTTAGAACCATAACAGGGTGTATGATTGTAGGATGTAGTATGTTTGAGTGTAGACTTTAGAACCATAACAGGGTGTATGATTGTAGGATGTATGTTTGAGTGTAGACTTTAGAACCATAACAGGGTGTATGATTGTAGGATGTATGTTTGAGTGTAGACTTTAGAACCATAACAGGGTGTATGATTGTAGGAAGTATGTTTGAGTGTAGACTTTAGAACCATAACAGGGTGTATGATTGTAGGATGTATGTTTGAGTGTAGACTTTAGAACCATAACAGGGTGTATGATTGTAGGATGTAGTATGTTTGAGTGTAGACTTTAGAACCATAACAGGGTGTATGATTGTAGGATGTATGTTTGAGTGTAGACTTTAGAACCATAACAGGGTGAATGATTGTAGGATGTATGTTTGAGTGTAGACTTTAGAACCATAACAGGGTGAATGATTGTAGGATGTATGTTTGAGTGTAGACTTTAGAACCATAACAGGGTGTATGAGATGTATGTTTGAGTGTAGACTTTAGAACCATAACAGGGTGTATGATTGTAGATTGTAGGATGTATGTTTGAGTGTAGACTTTAGAACCATAACAGGGTGTATGATTGTAGGATGTATGTTTGAGTGTAGACTTTAGAACCATAACAGGGTGTATGATTGTAGGATGTAGTATGTTTGAGTGTAGACTTTAGAACCATAACAGGGTGTATGATTGTAGGATGTATGTTTGAGTGTAGACTTTAGAACCATAACAGGGTGTATGATTGTAGGATGTAGTATGTTTGAGTGTAGACTTTAGAACCATAACAGGGTGTATGATTGTAGGATGTATGTTTGAGTGTAGACTTTAGAACCATAACAGGGTGTATGATTGTAGGATGTAGTATGTTTGAGTGTAGACTTTAGAACCATAACAGGGTGTATGATTGTAGGATGTATGTTTGAGTGTAGACTTTAGAACCATAACAGGGTGTATGATTGTAGGATGTAGTATGTTTGAGTGTAGACTTTAGAACCATAACAGGGTGTATGATTGTAGGATGTATGTTTGAGTGTAGACTTTAGAACCATAACAGGGTGTATGATTGTAGGATGTATGTTTGAGTGTAGACTTTAGAACCATAACAGGGTGTATGATTGTAGGAAGTATGTTTGAGTGTAGACTTTAGAACCATAACAGGGTGTATGATTGTAGGATGTATGTTTGAGTGTAGACTTTAGAACCATAACAGGGTGTATGATTGTAGGATGTAGTATGTTTGAGTGTAGACTTTAGAACCATAACAGGGTGTATGATTGTAGGATGTATGTTTGAGTGTAGACTTTAGAACCATAACAGGGTGTATGATTGTAGGATGTATGTTTGAGTGTAGACTTTAGAACCATAACAGGGTGTATGATTGTAGGATGTAGTATGTTTGAGTGTAGACTTTAGAACCATAACAGGGTGTATGATTGTAGGATGTATGTTTGAGTGTAGACTTTAGAACCATAACAGGGTGTATGATTGTAGGATGTATGTTTGAGTGTAGACTTTAGAACCATAACAGGGTGTATGATTGTAGGAAGTATGTTTGAGTGTAGACTTTAGAACCATAACAGGGTGTATGATTGTAGGATGTATGTTTGAGTGTAGACTTTAGAACCATAACAGGGTGTATGATTGTAGGAAGTATGTTTGAGTGTAGACTTTAGAACCATAACAGGGTGTATGATTGTAGGATGTATGTTTGAGTGTAGACTTTAGAACCATAACAGGGTGTATGATTGTAGGATGTAGTATGTTTGAGTGTAGACTTTAGAACCATAACAGGGTGTATGACTGTAGGATGTATGTTTGAGTGTAGACTTTAGAACCATAACAGGGTGTATGATTGTAGGATGTATGTTTGAGTGTAGTCTTTAGAACCATAGCAGGGTGTATGATTGTAGGATGTATGTTTGAGTGTAGACTTTAGAACCATAACAGGGTGAATGATTGTAGGATGTATGTTTGAGTGTAGACTTTAGAACCATAACAGGGTGTATGAGATGTATGTTTGAGTGTAGACTTTAGAACCATAACAGGGTGTATGATTGTAGGATGTATGTTTGAGTGTAGACTTTAGAACCATAACAGGGTGAATGATTGTAGGATGTATGTTTGAGTGTAGACTTTAGAACCATAACAGGGTGAATGATTGTAGGATGTATGTTTGAGTGTAGACTTTAGAACCATAACAGGGTGTATGAGATGTATGTTTGAGTGTAGACTTTAGAACCATAACAGGGTGTATGATTGTAGATTGTAGGATGTATGTTTGAGTGTAGACTTTAGAACCATAACAGGGTGTATGATTGTAGGATGTATGTTTGAGTGTAGACTTTAGAACCATAACAGGGTGAATGATTGTAGGATGTATGTTTGAGTGTAGACTTTAGAACCATAACAGGGTGTATGAGATGTATGTTTGAGTGTAGACTTTAGAACCATAACAGGGTGTATGATTGTAGATTGTAGGATGTATGTTTGAGTGTAGTCTTTAGAACCATAACAGGGTGAATGATTGTAGGATGTATGTTTGAGTGTAGACTTTAGAACCATAACAGGGTGTATGATTGTAGATTGTAGGATGTATGTTTGAGTGTAGTCTTTAGAACCATAACAGGGTGTATGATTGTAGGATGTAGTATGTTTGAGTGTAGACTTTAGAACCATAACAGGGTGTATGATTGTAGGATGTATGCTTGAGTGTAGACTTTAGAACCATAACAGGATGAATGATTGTAGGATGTATGTTTGAGTGTAGACTTTAGAACCATAACAGTGTGTATGATTGTAGGATGTATGTTTGAGTGTAGACTTTAGAACCATAACAGGGTGTATGATTGTAGGATGTAGTATGTTTGAGTGTAGACTTTAGAACCATAACAGGATGTATGATTGTAGGATGTATGTTTGAGTGTAGACTTTAGAACCATAACAGGGTGTATGATTGTAGGATGTAGGTTTGAGTGTAGACTTTAGAACCATAACAGGATGTATGATTGTAGGATGTATGTTTGAGTGTAGACTTTAGAACCATAACAGGGTGTATGATTGTAGGATGTATGTTTGAGTGTAGACTTTAGAACCATAACAGGGTGTATGATTGTAGGATGTATGTTTGAGTGTAGACTTTAGAACCATAACATGATGTATGATTGTAGGATGTATGTTTGAGTGTAGACTTTAGAACCATAACAGGGTGTATGATTGTAGGATGTATGTTTGAGTGTAGACTTTAGAACCATAACAGGGTGTATGATTGTAGGATGTATGTTTGAGTGTAGACTTTAGAACCATAACAGGATGTATGATTGTAGGATGTATGTTTGAGTGTAGACTTTAGAACCATAACAGGGTGTATGATTGTAGGATGTATGTTTGAGTGTAGACTTTAGAACCATAACAGGATGTATGATTGTAGGATGTATGTTTGAGTGTAGACTTTAGAACCATAACAGGATGTATGATTGTAGATTGTAGGATGTATGTTTGAGTGTAGTCTTTAGAACCATAACAGGGTGTATGATTGTAGGAAGTATGTTTGAGTGTAGACTTTAGAACCATACAGGATGTATGATTGTAGGATGTATGTTTGAGTGTAGACTTTAGAACCATAACAGGGTGTATGATTGTAGATTGTAGGATGTATGTTTGAGTGTAGACTTTAGAACCATAACAGGGTGTATGATTGTAGATTATAGGATGTATGTTTGAGTGTAGACTTTAGAACCATACAGGATGTATGATTGTAGGATGTATGTTTGAGTGTAGACTTTAGAACCATAACAGGGTGTATGATTGTAGATTATAGGATGTATGTTTGAGTGTAGACTTTAGAACCATAACAGGGTGTATGATTGTAGGATGTATGTTTGAGTGTAGACTTTAGAACCATAACAGGATGTATGATTGTAGATTATAGGATGTATGTTTGAGTGTAGACTTTAGAACCATAACAAGGTGTATGATTGTAGGATGTATGTTTGAGTGTAGACTTTAGAACCATAACAGGGTGTATGATTGTAGGATGTATGTTTGAGTGTAGACTTTAGAACCATAACAGGGTGTATGATTGTAGGAAGTATGTTTGAGTGTAGACTTTAGAACCATAACAGGGTGTATGATTGTAGGATGTATGTTTGAGTGTAGACTTTAGAACCATAACAGGGTGTATGATTGTAGGAAGTATGTTTGAGTGTAGTCTTTAGAACCATAACAGGATGAATGATTGTAGGATGTATGTTTGAGTGTAGACTTTAGAACCATAATAGGATGTATGATTGTAGGATGTATGTTTGAGTGTAGACTTTAGAACCATAACAGGATGAATGATTGTAGGATGTATGTTTGAGTGTAGACTTTAGAACCATAACAGGGTGTATGATTGTAGGAAGTATGTTTGAGTGTAGTCTTTAGAACCATAACAGGATGAATGATTGTAGGATGTATGTTTGAGTGTAGACTTTAGAACCATAATAGGATGTATGATTGTAGGAAGTATGTTTGAGTGTAGACTTTAGAACCATAACAGGATGTATGATTGTAGGAAGTATGTTTGAGTGTAGACTTTAGAACCATAACAGGATGAATGATTGTAGGATGTATGTTTGAGTGTAGACTTTAGAACCATAACAGGATGTATGATTGTAGGATGTATGTTAGAGTGTAGTCTTTAGAACCATAACAGGATGTATGATTGTAGGATGTATGTTTGAGTGTAGTCTGTAGAACCATAACAGGGTGTATGATTGTAGGATGTATGTTTGAGTGTAGTCTTTAGAACCATAACAGGATGAATGATTGTAGGATGTATGTTTGAGTGTAGTCTTTAGAACCATAACAGGGTGTATGATTGTAGGATGTATGTTTGAGTGTAGTCTTTAGAACCATAACAGGATGTATGATTGTAGGATGTATGTTTGAGTGTAGTCTTTAGAACCATAACAGGATGAATGATTGTAGGATGTATGTTTGAGTGTAGACTTTAGAACCATAACAGGATGTATGATTGTAGGAAGTATGTTTGAGTGTAGTCTTTAGAACCATAACAGGGTGTATGATTGTAGGATGTATGTTTGAGTGTAGTCTTTAGAACCATAACAGGATGAATGATTGTAGGATGTATGTTTGAGTGTAGTCTTTAGAACCATAACAGGGTGTATGATTGTAGGATGTATGTTTGAGTGTAGACTTTAGAACCATAACAGGGTGTATGATTGTAGATTGTAGGATGTATGTTTGAGTGTAGACTTTAGAACCATAACAGGATGAATGATTGTAGGATGTATGTTTGAGTGTAGACTTTAGAACCATAACAGGATGTATGATTGTAGGAAGTATGTTTGAGTGTAGACTTTAGAACCATAACAGGATGAATGATTGTAGGATGTATGTTTGAGTGTAGTCTTTAGAACCATAACAGGATGTATGATTGTAGGATGTATGTTTGAGTGTAGACTTTAGAACCATAACAGGATGAATGATTGTAGGATGTATGTTTGAGTGTAGTCTTTAGAACCATAACAGGATGTATGATTGTAGGAAGTATGTTTGAGTGTAGACTTTAGAACCATAACAGGGTGTATGATTGTAGGATGTATGTTTGAGTGTAGTCTTTAGAACCATAACAGGATGTATGATTGTAGGAAGTATGTTTGAGTGTAGACTTTAGAACCATAACAGGGTGTATGATTGTAGGATGTATGTTTGAGTGTAGACTTTAGAACCATAACAGGATGAATGATTGTAGGATGTATGTTTGAGTGTAGTCTTTAGAACCATAACAGGATGTATGATTGTAGGAAGTATGTTTGAGTGTAGACTTTAGAACCATAACAGGGTGTATGATTGTAGGATGTATGTTTGAGTGTAGTCTTTAGAACCATAACAGGATGTATGATTGTAGGAAGTATGTTTGAGTGTAGTCTTTAGAACCATAACAGGGTGTATGATTGTAGGATGTATGTTTGAGTGTAGACTTTAGAACCATAACAGGGTGTATGATTGTAGGATGTATGTTTGAGTGTAGTCTTTAGAACCATAACAGGATGTATGATTGTAGGAAGTATGTTTGAGTGTAGTCTTTAGAACCATAACAGGATGTATGATTGTAGGAAGTATGTTTGAGTGTAGTCTTTAGAACCATAACAGGATGTATGATTGTAGGAAGTATGTTTGAGTGTAGTCTTTAGAACCATAACAGGGTGTATGATTGTAGGATGTATGTTTGAGTGTAGACTTTAGAACCATAACAGGATGAATGATTGTAGGATGTATGTTTGAGTGTAGTCTTTAGAACCATAACAGGATGTATGATTGTAGGATGTATGTTTGAGTGTAGTCTTTAGAACCATAACAGGATGAATGATTGTAGGATGTATGTTTGAGTGTAGACTTTAGAACCATAACAGGATGTATGATTGTAGGAAGTATGTTTGAGTGTAGTCTTTAGAACCATAACAGGGTGTATGATTGTAGGATGTATGTTTGAGTGTAGTCTTTAGAACCATAACAGGGTGTATGATTGTAGGATGTATGTTTGAGTGTAGACTTTAGAACCATAACAGGGTGTATGATTGTAGATTGTAGGATGTATGTTTGAGTGTAGACTTTAGAACCATAACAGGATGAATGATTGTAGGATGTATGTTTGAGTGTAGACTTTAGAACCATAACAGGATGAATGATTGTAGGATGTATGTTTGAGTGTAGACTTTAGAACCATAACAGGGTGTATGTTTGTAGGATGTATGTTTGAGTGTAGACTTTAGAACCATAACAGGGTGTATGATTGTAGGATGTATGTTTGAGTGTAGACTTTAGAACCATAACAGGGTGTATGATTGTAGATTGTAGGATGTATGTTTGAGTGTAGACTTTAGAACCATAACAGAATGAATGATTGTAGGATGTATGTTTGAGTGTAGACTTTAGAACCATAACAGGGTGTATGATTGTAGGATGTATGTTTGAGTGTAGACTTTAGAACCATAACAGGATGAATGATTGTAGGATGTATGTTTGAGTGTAGACTTTAGAACCATAACAGGATGTATGATTGTAGGATGTATGTTTGAGTGTAGACTTTAGAACCATAACAGGGTGTATGATTGTAGGAAGTATGTTTGAGTGTAGACTTTAGAACCATAACAGGGTGTATGATTGTAGGAAGTATGTTTGAGTGTAGACTTTAGAACCATAACAGGATGTATGATTGTAGGAAGTATGTTTGAGTGTAGACTTTAGAACCATAACAGGGTGTATGATTGTAGGAAGTATGTTTGAGTGTAGACTTTAGAACCATAACAGGGTGTATGATTGTAGGAAGTATGTTTGAGTGTAGACTTTAGAACCATAACAGGATGTATGATTGTAGGATGTATGTTTGAGTGTAGACTTTAGAACCATAACAGGGTGTATGATTGTAGGATGTATGTTTGAGTGTAGACTTTAGAACCATAACAGGATGTATGATTGTAGGAAGTATGTTTGAGTGTAGACTTTAGAACCATAACAGGATGTATGATTGTAGGAAGTATGTTTGAGTGTAGACTTTAGAACCATAACAGGGTGTATGATTGTAGGAAGTATGTTTGAGTGTAGACTTTAGAACCATAACAGGATGAATGATTGTAGGATGTATGTTTGAGTGTAGACTTTAGAACCATAACAGGATGAATGATTGTAGGATGTATGTTTGAGTGTAGTCTTTAGAACCATAACAGGGTGTATGATTGTAGGATGTATGTTTGAGTGTAGTCTTTAGAACCATAACAGGGTGTATGATTGTAGGATGTATGTTTGAGTGTAGTCTTTAGAACCATAACAGGATGAATGATTGTAGGATGTATGTTTGAGTGTAGTCTTTAGAACCATAACAGGGTGTATGATTGTAGGATGTATGTTTGAGTGTAGACTTTAGAACCATAACAGGATGAATGATTGTAGGATGTATGTTTGAGTGTAGACTTTAGAACCATAACAGGATGAATGATTGTAGGATGTATGTTTGAGTGTAGTCTTTAGAACCATAACAGGGTGTATGATTGTAGGATGTATGTTTGAGTGTAGACTTTAGAACCATAACAGGGTGTATGTTTGTAGGATGTATGTTTGAGTGTAGACTTTAGAACCATAACAGGGTGTATGATTGTAGGATGTATGTTTGAGTGTAGACTTTAGAACCATAACAGGATGAATGATTGTAGGAAGTATGTTTGAGTGTAGACTTTAGAACCATAACAGGGTGTATGATTGTAGATTGTAGGATGTATGTTTGAGTGTAGACTTTAGAACCATAACAGGGTGTATGATTGTAGGATGTATGTTTGAGTGTAGACTTTAGAACCATAACAGGGTGTATGATTGTAGGATGTATGTTTGAGTGTAGACTTTAGAACCATAACAGGATGAATGATTGTAGGATGTATGTTTGAGTGTAGACTTTAGAACCATAACAGGATGAATGATTGTAGGATGTATGTTTGAGTGTAGACTTTAGAACCATAACAGGGTGTATGATTGTAGGATGTATGTTTGAGTGTAGACTTTAGAACCATAACAGGATGAATGATTGTAGGATGTATGTTTGAGTGTAGACTTTAGAACCATAACAGGATGTATGATTGTAGGATGTATGTTTGAGTGTAGACTTTAGAACCATAACAGGGTGTATGATTGTAGGAAGTATGTTTGAGTGTAGACTTTAGAACCATAACAGGGTGTATGATTGTAGGAAGTATGTTTGAGTGTAGACTTTAGAACCATAACAGGATGTATGATTGTAGGAAGTATGTTTGAGTGTAGACTTTAGAACCATAACAGGGTGTATGATTGTAGGATGTATGTTTGAGTGTAGACTTTAGAACCATAACAGGATGTATGATTGTAGGAAGTATGTTTGAGTGTAGACTTTAGAACCATAACAGGGTGTATGATTGTAGGATGTATGTTTGAGTGTAGACTTTAGAACCATAACAGGATGTATGATTGTAGGATGTATGTTTTTTGAGTGTAGACTTTAGAACCATAACAGGATGAATGATTGTAGGATGTATGTTTGAGTGTAGACATTAGAACCATAACAGGGTGTATGATTATAGGATGTATGTTTGAGTGTAGACTTTAGAACCATAACAGGATGTATGATTGTAGGAAGTATGTTTGAGTGTAGACTTTAGAACCATAACAGGGTGTATGATTGTAGGATGTATGTTTGAGTGTAGACTTTAGAACCATAACAGGATGTATGATTGTAGGATGTATGTTTTTTGAGTGTAGACTTTAGAACCATAACAGGATGAATGATTGTAGGATGTATGTTTGAGTGTAGACTTTAGAACCATAACAGGGTGTATGATTGTAGGATGTATGTTTGAGTGTAGACTTTAGAACCATAACAGGATGTATGATTGTAGGATGTATGTTTTTTGAGTGTAGACTTTAGAACCATAACAGGATGAATGATTGTAGGATGTATGTTTGAGTGTAGACTTTAGAACCATAACAGGATGTATGATTGTAGGATGTAGTATGTTTGAGTGTAGACTTTAGAACCATAACAGGATGTATGATTGTAGGATGTATGTTTGAGTGTAGACTTTAGAACCATAACAGGGTGTATGATTGTAGATTGTAGGATGTATGTTTGAGTGTAGACTTTAGAACCATAACAGGATGTATGATTGTAGGATGTAGTATGTTTGAGTGTAGACTTTAGAACCATAACAGGATGTATGATTGTAGGATGTATGTTTGAGTGTAGACTTTAGAACCATAACAGGGTGAATGATTGTAGGATGTATGTTTGAGTGTAGACTTTAGAACCATAACAGGGTGAATGATTGTAGGATGTATGTTTGAGTGTAGACTTTAGAACCATAACAGGGTGAATGATTGTAGGATGTATGTTTGAGTGTAGACTTTAGAACCATAACAGGGTGTATGATTGTAGGATGTATGTTTGAGTGTAGACTTTAGAACCATAACAGGGTGAATGATTGTAGGATGTATGTTTGAGTGTAGACTTTAGAACCATAACAGGGTGAATGATTGTAGGATGTATGTTTGAGTGTAGACTTTAGAACCATAACAGGGTGTATGATTGTAGATTGTAGGATGTATGTTTGAGTGTAGACTTTAGAACCATAACAGGGTGAATGATTGTAGGATGTATGTTTGAGTGTAGACTTTAGAACCATAACAGGGTGTATGATTGTAGGATGTATGTTTGAGTGTAGACTTTAGAACCATAACAGGGTGTATGATTGTAGGATGTATGTTTGAGTGTAGACTTTAGAACCATAACAGGATGAATGATTGTAGGAAGTATGTTTGAGTGTAGACTTTAGAACCATAACAGGGTGTATGATTGTAGATTATAGGATGTATGTTTGAGTGTAGACTTTAGAACCATAACAGGGTGTATGATTGTAGGAAGTATGTTTGAGTGTAGACTTTAGAACCATAACAGGATGAATGATTGTAGGAAGTATGTTTGAGTGTAGACTTTAGAACCATAACAAGGTAAATGATTGTAGGATGTATGTTTTTTGAGTGTAGACTTTAGAACTATAACAGGATGTATGATTGTAGGATGTATGTTTGTGTGTAGACTTTAGAACCATAACAAGGTGAATGATTGTAGGATGTATGTTTGTGTGTAGACTTTAGAACCATAACAAGGTAAATGATTGTAGGATGTATGTTTGAGTGTAGACTTTAGAACCATACCAGGGTGAATGATTGTAGGATGTATGTTTGAGTGTAGACTTTAGAACCATAACAAGGTAAATGATTGTAGGATGTATGTTTGAGTGTAGACTTTAGAACCATAACAGGGTGAATGATTGTAGGATGTATGTTTGAGTGTAGACTTTAGAACCATAACAAGGTAAATGATTGTAGGATGTATGTTTGAGTGTAGACTTTAGAACCATAACAGGGTGTATGATTGTAGGATGTATGTTTGAGTGTAGACTTTAGAACCATAACAGGATGAATGATTGTAGGAAGTATGTTTGAGTGTAGACTTTAGAACCATAACAGGGTGTATGATTGTAGATTGTAGGATGTATGTTTGAGTGTAGACTTTAGAACCATAACAGGGTGAATGATTGTAGGATGTATGTTTGAGTGTAGACTTTAGAACCATAACAAGGTAAATGATTGTAGGATGTATGTTTGAGTGTAGACTTTAGAACCATAACAGGGTGTATGATTGTAGGATGTATGTTTGAGTGTAGACTTTAGAACCATAACAGGATGAATGATTGTAGGAAGTATGTTTGAGTGTAGACTTTAGAACCATAACAGGATGAATGATTGTAGGATGTATGTTTGAGTGTAGACTTTAGAACCATAACAGGGTGAATGATTGTAGGATGTATGTTTGAGTGTAGACTTTAGAACCATAACAGGGTGTATGATTGTAGGATGTATGTTTGAGTGTAGACTTTAGAACCATAACAGGGTGTATGATTGTAGGATGTATGTTTGAGTGTAGACTTTAGAACCATAACAGGATGTATGATTGTAGGATGTATGTTTTTTGAGTGTAGACTTTAGAACTATAACAGGATGTATGATTGTAGGATGTATGTTTGAGTGTAGACTTTAGAACCATAACAGGGTGTATGATTGTAGATTGTAGGATGTATGTTTGAGTGTAGACTTTAGAACCATAACAGGGTGTATGATTGTAGGAAGTATGTTTGAGTGTAGACTTTAGAACCATAACAGGGTGTATGATTGTAGGATGTATGTTTTTTGAGTGTAGACTTTAGAACTATAACAGGATGTATGATTGTAGGATGTATGTTTGAGTGTAGACTTTAGAACCATAACAGGGTGTATGATTGTAGGATGTAGTATGTTTGAGTGTAGACTTTAGAACCATAACAGGGTGTATGATTGTAGATTGTAGGATGTATGTTTGAGTGTAGACTTTAGAACCATAACAGGGTGTATGATTGTAGGAAGTATGTTTGAGTGTAGACTTTAGAACCATAACAGGGTGTATGATTGTAGGATGTATGTTTTTTGAGTGTAGACTTTAGAACTATAACAGGATGTATGATTGTAGGATGTATGTTTGAGTGTAGACTTTAGAACCATAACAGGGTGTATGATTGTAGGATGTATGTTTGAGTGTAGACTTTAGAACCATAACAGGGTGTATGATTGTAGGATGTATGTTTGAGTGTAGACTTTAGAACCATAACAGGGTGTATGATTATAGGATGTATGTTAGAGTGTAGACTTTAGAACCATAACAGGGTGTATGATTGTAGGATGTATGTTTGAGTGTAGACTTTAGAACCATAACAGGGTGTATGATTGTAGGATGTATGTTTGAGTGTAGACTTTAGAACCATAACAGGATGTATGATTGTAGGATGTATGTTTTTTGAGTGTAGACTTTAGAACCATAACAGGATGAATGATTGTAGGATGTATGTTTGAGTGTAGACATTAGAACCATAACAGGGTGTATGATTATAGGATGTATGTTTGAGTGTAGACTTTAGAACCATAACAGGATGTATGATTGTAGGAAGTATGTTTGAGTGTAGACTGTAGAACCATAACAGGGTGTATGATTGTAGGATGTATGTTTGAGTGTAGACTTTAGAACCATAACAAGATGTATGATTGTAGGATGTATGTTTTTTGAGTGTAGACTTTAGAACCATAACAGGATGAATGATTGTAGGATGTATGTTTGAGTGTAGACTTTAGAACCATAACAGGGTGTATGATTGTAGGATGTATGTTTGAGTGTAGACTTTAGAACCATAACAGGATGTATGATTGTAGGATGTATGTTTTTTGAGTGTAGACTTTAGAACCATAACAGGATGAATGATTGTAGGATGTATATTTGAGTGTAGACTTTAGAACCATAACAGGATGTATGATTGTAGGATGTAGTATGTTTGAGTGTAGACTTTAGAACCATAACAGGATGAATGATTGTAGGATGTATGTTTGAGTGTAGACTTTAGAACCATAACAGGATGTATGATTGTAGGAAGTATGTTTGAGTGTAGACTTTAGAACCATAACAGGATGTATGATTGTAGGATGTATGTTTGAGTGTAGACTTTAGAACCATAACAGGGTGTATGATTGTAGATTGTAGGATGTATGTTTGAGTGTAGACTTTAGAACCATAACAGGATGTATGATTGTAGGATGTAGTATGTTTGAGTGTAGACTTTAGAACCATAACAGGATGTATGATTGTAGGATGTATGTTTGAGTGTAGACTTTAGAACCATAACAGGGTGAATGATTGTAGGATGTATGTTTGAGTGTAGACTTTAGAACCATAACAGGGTGAATGATTGTAGGATGTATGTTTGAGTGTAGTCTTTAGAACCATAACAGGGTGTATGATTGTAGGATGTATGTTTGAGTGTAGACTTTAGAACCATAACAGGGTGTATGATTGTAGGATGTATGTTTTTTGAGTGTAGACTTTAGAACTATAACAGGATGTATGATTGTAGGATGTATGTTTGAGTGTAGACTTTAGAACCATAACAGGGTGTATGATTGTAGGATGTATGTTTGAGTGTAGACTTTAGAACCATAACAGGATGTATGATTGTAGGATGTATGTTTTTTGAGTGTAGACTTTAGAACCATAACAGGATGAATGATTGTAGGATGTATGTTTGAGTGTAGACATTAGAACCATAACAGGGTGTATGATTATAGGATGTATGTTTGAGTGTAGACTTTAGAACCATAACAGGATGTATGATTGTAGGAAGTATGTTTGAGTGTAGACTTTAGAACCATAACAGGGTGTATGATTGTAGGATGTATGTTTGAGTGTAGACTTTAGAACCATAACAAGATGTATGATTGTAGGATGTATGTTTTTTGAGTGTAGACTTTAGAACCATAACAGGATGAATGATTGTAGGATGTATGTTTGAGTGTAGACTTTAGAACCATAACAGGGTGTATGATTGTAGGATGTATGTTTGAGTGTAGACTTTAGAACCATAACAGGATGTATGATTGTAGGATGTATGTTTTTTGAGTGTAGACTTTAGAACCATAACAGGATGAATGATTGTAGGATGTATGTTTGAGTGTAGACTTTAGAACCATAACAGGATGTATGATTGTAGGATGTAGTATGTTTGAGTGTAGACTTTAGAACCATAACAGGATGAATGATTGTAGGATGTATGTTTGAGTGTAGACTTTAGAACCATAACAGGATGTATGATTGTAGGAAGTATGTTTGAGTGTAGACTTTAGAACCATAACAGGATGTATGATTGTAGGATGTATGTTTGAGTGTAGACTTTAGAACCATAACAGGGTGTATGATTGTAGATTGTAGGATGTATGTTTGAGTGTAGACTTTAGAACCATAACAGGATGTATGATTGTAGGATGTATGTTTGAGTGTAGACTTTAGAACCATAACAGGGTGAATGATTGTAGGATGTATGTTTGAGTGTAGACTTTAGAACCATAACAGGGTGAATGATTGTAGGATGTATGTTTGAGTGTAGACTTTAGAACCATAACAGGATGTATGATTGTAGGATGTATGTTTGAGTGTAGACTTTAGAACCATAACAGGGTGTATGATTGTAGGATGTATGTTTGAGTGTAGACTTTAGAACCATAACAGGATGTATGATTGTAGGAAGTATGTTTGAGTGTAGACTTTAGAACCATAACAGGGTGAATGATTGTAGATTGTAGGATGTATGTTTGAGTGTAGACTTTAGAACCATAACAGGGTGAATGATTGTAGGATGTATGTTTGAGTGTAGACTTTAGAACCATAACAGGGTGTATGATTGTAGGATGTATGTTTGAGTGTAGACTTTAGAACCATAACAGGGTGTATGATTGTAGATTGTAGGATGTATGTTTGAGTGTAGACTTTAGAACCATAACAGGGTGAATGATTGTAGGATGTATGTTTGAGTGTAGACTTTAGAACCATAACAGGGTGAATGATTGTAGGATGTATGTTTGAGTGTAGACTTTAGAACCATAACAGGGTGTATGATTGTAGATTGTAGGATGTATGTTTGAGTGTAGACTTTAGAACCATAACAGGGTGTATGATTGTAGGATGTATGTTTGAGTGTAGACTTTAGAACCATAACAGGATGAATGATTGTAGGATGTATGTTTGAGTGTAGACTTTAGAACCATAACAGGATGTATGATTGTAGGATGTATGTTTGAGTGTAGACTTTAGAACCATAACAGGATGAATGATTGTAGGATGTATGTTTGAGTGTAGACTTTAGAACCATAACAGGATGTATGATTGTAGGATGTAGTATGTTTGAGTGTAGACTTTAGAACCATAACAGGGTGTATGATTGTAGGATGTATGTTTGAGTGTAGACTTTAGAACCATAACAGGATGTATGATTGTAGGATGTAGTATGTTTGAGTGTAGACTTTAGAACCATAACAGGGTGTATGATTGTAGGATGTATGTTTGAGTGTAGACTTTAGAACCATAACAGGATGTATGATTGTAGGATGTAGTATGTTTGAGTGTAGACTTTAGAACCATAACAGGGTGTATGATTGTAGGATGTATGTTTGAGTGTAGACTTTAGAACCATAACAGGATGTATGATTGTAGGATGTAGTATGTTTGAGTGTAGACTTTAGAACCATAACAGGATGTATGATTGTAGGATGTAGTATGTTTGAGTGTAGACTTTAGAACCATAACAGGGTGTATGATTGTAGGATGTATGTTTGAGTGTAGACTTTAGAACCATAACAGGATGTATGATTGTAGGATGTAGTATGTTTGAGTGTAGACTTTAGAACCATAACAGGGTGTATGATTGTAGGATGTATGTTTGAGTGTAGACTTTAGAACCATAACAGGGTGTATGATTGTAGGATGTATGTTTGAGTGTAGACTTTAGAACCATAACAGGATGTATGATTGTAGGATGTAGTATGTTTGAGTGTAGACTTTAGAACCATAACAGGGTGTATGATTGTAGGATGTATGTTTGAGTGTAGACTTTAGAACCATAACAGGGTGTATGATTGTAGGATGTATGTTTGAGTGTAGACTTTAGAACCATAACAGGATGTATGATTGTAGGATGTAGTATGTTTGAGTGTAGACTTTAGAACCATAACAGGGTGTATGATTGTAGGATGTATGTTTGAGTGTAGACTTTAGAACCATAACAGGATGTATGATTGTAGGATGTAGTATGTTTGAGTGTAGACTTTAGAACCATAACAGGGTGTATGATTGTAGGATGTATGTTTGAGTGTAGACTTTAGAACCATAACAGGATGAATGATTGTAGGATGTATGTTTGAGTGTAGACTTTAGAACCATAACAGGATGTATGATTGTAGGATGTAGTATGTTTGAGTGTAGACTTTAGAACCATAACAGGGTGTATGATTGTAGGATGTATGTTTGAGTGTAGACTTTAGAACCATAACAGGGTGTATGATTGTAGGATGTATGTTTTTTGAGTGTAGACTTTAGAACTATAACAGGATGTATGATTGTAGGATGTATGTTTGAGTGTAGACTTTAGAACCATAACAGGGTGTATGATTGTAGGATGTATGTTTGAGTGTAGACTTTAGAACCATAACAGGATGTATGATTGTAGGATGTATGTTTTTTGAGTGTAGACTTTAGAACCATAACAGGATGAATGATTGTAGGATGTATGTTTGAGTGTAGACATTAGAACCATAACAGGGTGTATGATTATAGGATGTATGTTTGAGTGTAGACTTTAGAACCATAACAGGATGTATGATTGTAGGAAGTATGTTTGAGTGTAGACTTTAGAACCATAACAGGGTGTATGATTGTAGGATGTATGTTTGAGTGTAGACTTTAGAACCATAACAAGATGTATGATTGTAGGATGTATGTTTTTTGAGTGTAGACTTTAGAACCATAACAGGATGAATGATTGTGGATGTATGTTTGAGTGTAGACTTTAGAACCATAACAGGGTGTATGATTGTAGGATGTATGTTTGAGTGTAGACTTTAGAACCATAACAGGATGTATGATTGTAGGATGTATGTTTTTTGAGTGTAGACTTTAGAACCATAACAGGATGAATGATTGTAGGATGTATGTTTGAGTGTAGACTTTAGAACCATAACAGGGTGTATGATTGTAGGATGTATGTTTGAGTGTAGACTTTAGAACCATAACAGGATGTATGATTGTAGGATGTATGTTTGAGTGTAGACTTTAGAACCATAACAGGGTGTATGATTGTAGGATGTATGTTTGAGTGTAGACTTTAGAACCATAACAGGATGTATGATTGTAGGATGTAGTATGTTTGAGTGTAGACTTTAGAACCATAACAGGATGTATGATTGTAGGATGTATGTTTGAGTGTAGACTTTAGAACCATAACAGGGTGAATGATTGTACGATGTATGTTTGAGTGTAGACTTTAGAACCATAACAGGGTGAATGATTGTAGGATGTATGTTTGAGTGTAGACTTTAGAACCATAACAGGGTGTATGATTGTAGATTGTAGGATGTATGTTTGAGTGTAGACTTTAGAACCATAACAGGGTGAATGATTGTAGGATGTATGTTTGAGTGTAGACTTTAGAACCATAACAGGGTGAATGATTGTAGGATGTATGTTTGAGTGTAGACTTTAGAACCATAACAGGGTGTATGATTGTAGGATGTATGTTTGAGTGTAGACTTTAGAACCATAACAGGGTGTATGATTGTAGATTGTAGGATGTATGTTTGAGTGTAGACTTTAGAACCATAACAGGGTGAATGATTGTAGGATGTATGTTTGAGTGTAGACTTTAGAACCATAACAGGGTGAATGATTGTAGGATGTATGTTTGAGTGTAGACTTTAGAACCATAACAGGGTGTATGATTGTAGATTGTAGGATGTATGTTTGAGTGTAGACTTTAGAACCATAACAGGGTGAATGATTGTAGGATGTATGTTTGAGTGTAGACTTTAGAACCATAACAGGGTGAATGATTGTAGGATGTATGTTTGAGTGTAGACTTTAGAACCATAACAGGGTGTATGATTGTAGGATGTATGTTTGAGTGTAGACTTTAGAACCATAACAGGGTGAATGATTGTAGGATGTATGTTTGAGTGTAGACTTTAGAACCATAACAGGGTGAATGATTGTAGGATGTATGTTTGAGTGTAGACTTTAGAACCATAACAGGGTGTATGATTGTAGATTGTAGGATGTATGTTTGAGTGTAGACTTTAGAACCATAACAGGGTGAATGATTGTAGGATGTATGTTTGAGTGTAGACTTTAGAACCATAACAGGGTGTATGATTGTAGGATGTATGTTTGAGTGTAGACTTTAGAACCATAACAGGGTGTATGATTGTAGGAAGTATGTTTGAGTGTAGACTTTAGAACCATAACAGGATGAATGATTGTAGGATGTATGTTTGAGTGTAGACTTTAGAACCATAACAGGGTGTATGATTGTAGGATGTATGTTTGAGTGTAGACTTTAGAACCATAACAGGGTGTATGATTGTAGGATGTATGTTTGAGTGTAGACTTTAGAACCATAACAGGGTGTATGATTGTAGGATGTATGTTTGAGTGTAGACTTTAGAACCATAACAGGGTGTATGATTGTAGGATGTATGTTTGAGTGTAGACTTTAGAACCATAACAGGATGTATGATTGTAGGATGTATGTTTGAGTGTAGACTTTAGAACCATAACAGGGTGTATGATTGTAGGATGTATGTTTGAGTGTAGACTTTAGAACCATAACAGGGTGAATGATTGTAAGATGTATGTTTGAGTGTAGACTTTAGAACCATAACAGGATGTATGATTGTAGGATGTATGTTTGAGTGTAGACTTTAGAACCATAACAGGATGAATGATTGTAGGAAGTATGTTTGAGTGTAGACTTTAGAACCATAACAGGGTGTATGATTGTAGATTATAGGATGTATGTTTGAGTGTAGACTTTAGAACCATAACAGGGTGTATGATTGTAGGATGTATGTTTGTGTGTAGACTTTAGAACCATAACAGGGTGAATGATTGTAGGATGTATGTTTGAGTGTAGACTTTAGAACCATAACAGGGTGTATGATTGTAGATTATAGGATGTATGTTTGAGTGTAGAATTTAGAACCATAACAGGGTGTATGATTGTAGGATGTATGTTTGAGTGTAGACTTTAGAACCATAACAGGGTGTATGATTGTAGGATGTATGTTTGAGTGTAGACTTTAGAACCATAACAGGATGTATGATTGTAGGAAGTATGTTTGAGTGTAGAATTTAGAACCATAACAGGGTGTATGATTGTAGGATGTATGTTTGAGTGTAGACTTTAGAACCATAACAGGATGAATGATTGTAGGAAGTATGTTTGAGTGTAGACTTTAGAACCATAACAGGGTGTATGATTGTAGGATGTATGTTTGAGTGTAGACTTTAGAACCATAACAGGATGTATGATTGTAGGATGTATGTTTGAGTGTAGACTTTAGAACCATAACAGGATGTATGATTGTAGGAAGTATGTTTGAGTGTAGAATTTAGAACCATAACAGGGTGTATGATTGTAGGATGTATGTTTGAGTGTAGACTTTAGAACCATAACAGGATGAATGATTGTAGGAAGTATGTTTGAGTGTAGACTTTAGAACCATAACAGGGTGTATGATTGTAGGATGTATGTTTGAGTGTAGACTTTAGAACCATAACAGGGTGTATGATTGTAGGATGTATGTTTGAGTGTAGACTTTAGAACCATAACAGGGTGTATGATTGTAGATTATAGGATGTATGTTTGAGTGTAGACTTTAGAACCATAACAGGGTGAATGATTGTAGGATGTATGTTTGAGTGTAGACTTTAGAACCATAACAGGGTGTATGATTGTAGGATGTATGTTTGAGTGTAGACTTTAGAACCATAACAGGATGTATGATTGTAGGATGTATGTTTTTTGAGTGTAGACTTTAGAACTATAACAGGATGTATGATTGTAGGATGTATGTTTGAGTGTAGACTTTAGAACCATAACAGGGTGTATGATTGTAGATTGTAGGATGTATGTTTGAGTGTAGACTTTAGAACCATAACAGGGTGTATGATTGTAGGAAGTATGTTTGAGTGTAGACTTTAGAACCATAACAGGGTGTATGATTGTAGGATGTATGTTTTTTGAGTGTAGACTTTAGAACTATAACAGGATGTATGATTGTAGGATGTATGTTTGAGTGTAGACTTTAGAACCATAACAGGGTGTATGATTGTAGGATGTAGTATGTTTGAGTGTAGACTTTAGAACCATAACAGGGTGTATGATTGTAGGAAGTATGTTTGAGTGTAGACTTTAGAACCATAACAGGGTGTATGATTGTAGATTGTAGGATGTATGTTTGAGTGTAGACTTTAGAACCATAACAGGGTGTATGATTGTAGGAAGTATGTTTGAGTGTAGACTTTAGAACCATAACAGGGTGTATGATTGTAGGATGTATGTTTTTTGAGTGTAGACTTTAGAACTATAACAGGATGAATGATTGTAGGATGTATGTTTGAGTGTAGACTTTAGAACCATAACAGGATGTATGATTGTAGGATGTAGTATGTTTGAGTGTAGACTTTAGAACCATAACAGGATGTATGATTGTAGGATGTATGTTTGAGTGTAGACTTTAGAACCATAACAGGGTGAATGATTGTACGATGTATGTTTGAGTGTAGACTTTAGAACCATAACAGGGTGAATGATTGTAGGATGTATGTTTGAGTGTAGACTTTAGAACCATAACAGGGTGTATGATTGTAGATTGTAGGATGTATGTTTGAGTGTAGACTTTAGAACCATAACAGGGTGAATGATTGTAGGATGTATGTTTGAGTGTAGACTTTAGAACCATAACAGGGTGAATGATTGTAGGATGTATGTTTGAGTGTAGACTTTAGAACCATAACAGGGTGTATGATTGTAGGATGTATGTTTGAGTGTAGACTTTAGAACCATAACAGGGTGTATGATTGTAGATTGTAGGATGTATGTTTGAGTGTAGACTTTAGAACCATAACAGGGTGAATGATTGTAGGATGTATGTTTGAGTGTAGACTTTAGAACCATAACAGGGTGAATGATTGTAGGATGTATGTTTGAGTGTAGACTTTAGAACCATAACAGGGTGTATGATTGTAGATTGTAGGATGTATGTTTGAGTGTAGACTTTAGAACCATAACAGGGTGAATGATTGTAGGATGTATGTTTGAGTGTAGACTTTAGAACCATAACAGGGTGAATGATTGTAGGATGTATGTTTGAGTGTAGACTTTAGAACCATAACAGGGTGTATGATTGTAGGATGTATGTTTGAGTGTAGACTTTAGAACCATAACAGGGTGAATGATTGTAGGATGTATGTTTGAGTGTAGACTTTAGAACCATAACAGGGTGAATGAATGTAGGATGTATGTTTGAGTGTAGACTTTAGAACCATAACAGGGTGTATGATTGTAGATTGTAGGATGTATGTTTGAGTGTAGACTTTAGAACCATAACAGGGTGAATGATTGTAGGATGTATGTTTGAGTGTAGACTTTAGAACCATAACAGGGTGTATGATTGTAGGATGTATGTTTGAGTGTAGACTTTAGAACCATAACAGGGTGTATGATTGTAGGAAGTATGTTTGAGTGTAGACTTTAGAACCATAACAGGATGAATGATTGTAGGATGTATGTTTGAGTGTAGACTTTAGAACCATAACAGGGTGTATGATTGTAGGATGTATGTTTGAGTGTAGACTTTAGAACCATAACAGGATGAATGATTGTAGGATGTATGTTTGAGTGTAGACTTTAGAACCATAACAGGGTGTATGATTGTAGTGGGTATGTTTGAGTGTAGACTTTAGAACCATAACAGGGTGAATGATTGTAGGATGTATGTTTGAGTGTAGACTTTAGAACCATAACAGGGTGTATGATTGTAGGATGTATGTTTGAGTGTAGACTTTAGAACCATAACAGGGTGAATGATTGTAAGATGTATGTTTGAGTGTAGACTTTAGAACCATAACAGGATGAATGATTGTAGGAAGTATGTTTGAGTGTAGACTTTAGAACCATAACAGGGTGAATGATTGTAAGATGTATGTTTGAGTGTAGACTTTAGAACCATAACAGGGTGAATGATTGTAAGATGTATGTTTGAGTGTAGACTTTAGAACCATAACAGGGTGTATGATTGTAGGATGTAGTATGTTTGAGTGTAGACTTTAGAACCATAACAGGGTGTATGATTGTAGGATGTATGTTTGAGTGTAGACTTTAGAACCATAACAGGGTGTATGATTGTAGATTATAGGATGTATGTTTGAGTGTAGACTTTAGAACCATAACAGGGTGAATGATTGTAGGATGTATGTTTGAGTGTAGACTTTAGAACCATAACAGGATGTATGATTGTAGGATGTATGTTTGAGTGTAGACTTTAGAACCATAACAGGGTGTATGATTGTAGGAAGTATGTTTGAGTGTAGACTTTAGAACCATAACAGGGTGAATGATTGTAGGATGTATGTTTGAGTGTAGACTTTAGAACCATAACAGGATGAATGATTGTAGGAAGTATGTTTGAGTGTAGACTTTAGAACCATAACAGGGTGTATGATTGTAGGATGTATGTTTGAGTGTAGACTTTAGAACCATAACAGGGTGTATGATTGTAGATTATAGGATGTATGTTTGAGTGTAGACTTTAGAACCATAACAGGGTGAATGATTGTAGGATGTATGTTTGAGTGTAGACTTTAGAACCATAACAGGATGTATGATTGTAGGATGTATGTTTTTTGAGTGTAGACTTTAGAACTATAACAGGATGTATGATTGTAGGATGTATGTTTGTGTGTAGACTTTAGAACCATAACAGGGTGTATGATTGTAGATTGTAGGATGTATGTTTGAGTGTAGACTTTAGAACCATAACAGGATGAATGATTGTAGGATGTATGTTTGAGTGTAGACTTTAGAACCATAACAGGGTGAATGATTGTAGGATGTATGTTTGAGTGTAGACTTTAGAACCATAACAGGGTGTATGATTGTAGGATGTATGTTTGAGTGTAGACTTTAGAACCATAACAGGATGTATGATTGTAGGATGTATGTTTTTTGAGTGTAGACTTTAGAACTATAACAGGATGTATGATTGTAGGATGTATGTTTGAGTGTAGACTTTAGAACCATAACAGGGTGTATGATTGTAGGATGTATGTTTGAGTGTAGACTTTAGAACCATAACAGGGTGTATGATTGTAGGATGTATGTTTGAGTGTAGACTTTAGAACCATAACAGGGTGTATGATTGTAGGATGTATGTTTGAGTGTAGACTTTAGAACCATAACAGGGTGTATGATTGTAGGATGTATGTTTGAGTGTAGACTTTAGAACCATAACAGGGTGTATGATTGTAGGATGTATGTTTGAGTGTAGACTTTAGAACCATAACAGGGTGTATGATTGTAGGATGTATGTTTGAGTGTAGACTTTAGAACCATAACAGGGTGTATGATTGTAGATTATAGGATGTATGTTTGAGTGTAGACTTTAGAACCATAACAGGGTGAATGATTGTAGGATGTATGTTTGAGTGTAGTCTTTAGAACCATAACAGGGTGTATGATTGTAGGATGTATGTTTGAGTGTAGTCTTTAGAACCATAACAGGGTGTATGATTGTAGGATGTATGTTTGAGTGTAGTCTTTAGAACCATAACAGGATGTATGATTGTAGGATGTATGTTTGAGTGTAGACTTTAGAACCATAACAGGGTGTATGATTGTAGGATGTATGTTTGAGTGTAGACTTTAGAACCATAACAGGGTGTATGATTGTAGATTGTAGGATGTATGTTTGAGTGTAGACTTTAGAACCATAACAGGGTGAATGATTGTAGGATGTATGTTTGAGTGTAGTCTTTAGAACCATAACAGGGTGTATGATTGTAGGATGTATGTTTGAGTGTAGTCTTTAGAACCATAACAGGATGTATGATTGTAGGATGTATGTTTGAGTGTAGACTTTAGAACCATAACAGGGTGAATGATTGTAGGATGTATGTTTGAGTGTAGTCTTTAGAACCATAACAGGGTGTATGATTGTAGGATGTATGTTTGAGTGTAGTCTTTAGAACCATAACAGGATGTATGATTGTAGGATGTATGTTTGAGTGTAGACTTTAGAACCATAACAGGGTGTATGATTGTAGGATGTATGTTTGAGTGTAGACTTTAGAACCATAACAGGGTGTATGATTGTAGATTGTAGGATGTATGTTTGAGTGTAGACTTTAGAACCATAACAGGGTGAATGATTGTAGGATGTATGTTTGAGTGTAGACTTTAGAACCATAACAGGGTGTATGATTGTAGGATGTATGTTTGAGTGTAGACTTTAGAACCATAACAGGATGTATGATTGTAGGATGTATGTTTTTTGAGTGTAGACTTTAGAACTATAACAGGATGTATGATTGTAGGATGTATGTTTGAGTGTAGACTTTAGAACCATAACAGGGTGTATGATTGTAGATTGTAGGATGTATGTTTGAGTGTAGACTTTAGAACCATAACAGGGTGTATGATTGTAGGAAGTATGTTTGAGTGTAGACTTTAGAACCATAACAGGGTGTATGATTGTAGGATGTATGTTTTTTGAGTGTAGACTTTAGAACTATAACAGGATGTATGATTGTAGGATGTATGTTTGAGTGTAGACTTTAGAACCATAACAGGGTGTATGATTGTAGGATGTAGTATGTTTGAGTGTAGACTTTAGAACCATAACAGGGTGTATGATTGTAGGAAGTATGTTTGAGTGTAGACTTTAGAACCATAACAGGGTGTATGATTGTAGATTGTAGGATGTATGTTTGAGTGTAGACTTTAGAACCATAACAGGGTGTATGATTGTAGGAAGTATGTTTGAGTGTAGACTTTAGAACCATAACAGGGTGTATGATTGTAGGATGTATGTTTTTTGAGTGTAGACTTTAGAACTATAACAGGGTGTATGATTGTAGGATGTATGTTTGAGTGTAGACTTTAGAACCATAACAGGGTGTATGATTGTAGGATGTATGTTTGAGTGTAGACTTTAGAACCATAACAGGGTGTATGATTGTAGGAAGTATGTTTGAGTGTAGACTTTAGAACCATAACAGGGTGTATGATTGTAGATTGTAGGATGTATGTTTGAGTGTAGACTTTAGAACCATAACAGGGTGTATGATTGTAGGATGTATGTTTGAGTGTAGACTTTAGAACCATAACAGGGTGTATGATTGTAGGATGTATGTTTTTTGAGTGTAGACTTTAGAACTATAACAGGATGTATGATTGTAGGATGTATGTTTGAGTGTAGACTTTAGAACCATAACAGGGTGTATGATTGTAGGATGTATGTTTGAGTGTAGACTTTAGAACCATAACAGGGTGTATGATTGTAGGATGTATGTTTGAGTGTAGACTTTAGAACCATAACAGGGTGTATGATTGTAGATTGTAGGATGTATGTTTGAGTGTAGACTTTAGAACCATAACAGGATGTATGATTGTAGGATGTATGTTTGAGTGTAGACTTTAGAACCATAACAGGGTGTATGATTGTAGGATGTAGTATGTTTGAGTGTAGACTTTAGAACCATAACAGGATGTATGATTGTAGGATGTATGTTTGAGTGTAGTCTTTAGAACCATAACAGGGTGTATGATTGTAGGATGTATGTTTGAGTGTAGACTTTAGAACCATAACAGGGTGTATGATTGTAGGATGTAGTATGTTTGAGTGTAGACTTTAGAACCATAACAGGGTGTATGATTGTAGGATGTATGTTTTTTGAGTGTAGACTTTAGAACCATAACAGGGTGTATGATTGTAGGATGTATGTTTGAGTGTAGACTTTAGAACCATAACAGGGTGAATGATTATAGGATGTATGTTTGAGTGTAGACTTTAGAACCATAACAGGGTGTATGATTGTAGATTGTAGGATGTATGTTTGAGTGTAGACTTTAGAATCATAACAGGGTGTATGATTGTAGGATGTATGTTTGAGTGTAGACTTTAGAACCATAACAAGGTGTATGATTATAGGATGTATGTTTGAGTGTAGACTTTAGAACCATAACAGGATGTATGATTGTAGATTGTAGGATGTATGTTTGAGTGTAGACTTTAGAACCATAACAGGGTGTATGATTGTAGAATGTATGTTTGAGTGTAGACTTTAGAACCATAACAGGGTGTATGATTGTAGGAAGTATGTTTGAGTGTAGACTTTAGAACCATAACAGGATGTATGATTGTAGATTGTAGGATGTATGTTTGAGTGTAGACTTTAGAACCATAACAGGATGTATGATTGTAGATTGTAGGATGTATGTTTGAGTGTAGACTTTAGAACCATAACAGGGTGTATGATTGTAGGATGTATGATTGAGTGTAGTCTTTAGAACCATAACAGGGTGTATGATTGTAGGATGTAGGAAGTATGTTTGAGTGTAGACTTTAGAACCATAACAGGATGTATGATTGTAGATTGTAGGATGTATGTTTGAGTGTAGACTTTAGAACCATAACAGGATGTATGATTGTAGATTGTAGGATGTATGTTTGAGTGTAGACTTTAGAACCATAACAGGATGTATGATTGTAGATTGTAGGATGTATGTTTGAGTGTAGACTTTAGAACCATAACAGGGTGTATGATTGTAGGATGTATGATTGAGTGTAGTCTTTAGAACCATAACAAGGTGTATGATTGTAGATTGTAGGAAGTATGTTTGAGTGTAGACTTTAGAACCATAACAGGATGTATGATTGTAGATTGTAGGATGTATGTTTGAGTGTAGACTTTAGAACCATAACAGGATGTATGATTGTAGATTGTAGGATGTATGTTTGAGTGTAGACTTTAGAACCATAACAGGATGTATGATTGTAGGATGTATGTTTGAGTGTAGACTTTAGAACCATAACAGGGTGTATGATTGTAGGATGTATGTTTGAGTGTAGACTTTAGAACCATAACAGGATGAATGATTGTAGGAAGTATGTTTGAGTGTAGACTTTAGAACCATAACAGGATGTATGATTGTAGGATGTATGTTTGAGTGTAGACTTTAGAACCATAACAGGGTGTATGATTGTAGGAAGTATGTTTGAGTGTAGACTTTAGAACCATAACAGGATGAATGATTGTAGGAAGTATGTTTGAGTGTAGACTTTAGAACCATAACAGGATGTATGATTATAGGATGTATGTTTGAGTGTAGACTTTAGAATCATAACAGGGTGTATGATTGTAGATTATAGGATGTATGTTTGAGTGTAGACTTTAGAACCATAACAGGGTGAATGATTGTAGGATGTATGTTTGAGTGTAGACTTTAGAACCATAACAGGATGTATGATTGTAGGATGTAGTATGTTTGAGTGTAGACTTTAGAACCATAACAGGGTGAATGATTGTAGGATGTATGTTTGAGTGTAGACTTTAGAACCATAACAGGATGTATGATTATAGGATGTATGTTTGAGTGTAGACTTTAGAACCATAACAGGATGTATGATTGTAGGATGTATGTTTGAGTGTAGACTTTAGAATCATAACAGGGTGTATGATTGTAGATTATAGGATGTATGTTTGAGTGTAGACTTTAGAACCATAACAGGATGTATGATTGTAGGATGTAGTATGTTTGAGTGTAGACTTTAGAACCATAACAGGGTGAATGATTGTAGGATGTATGTTTGAGTGTAGACTTTAGAACCATAACAGGATGTATGATTATAGGATGTATGTTTGAGTGTAGACTTTAGAACCATAACAGGATGTATGATTGTAGGATGTATGTTTGAGTGTAGACTTTAGAATCATAACAGGGTGTATGATTGTAGATTATAGGATGTATGTTTGAGTGTAGACTTTAGAACCATAACAGGGTGAATGATTGTAGGATGTATGTTTGAGTGTAGACTTTAGAACCATAACAGGATGTATGATTGTAGGATGTATGTTTGAGTGTAGACTTTAGAACCATAACAGGATGTATGATTGTAGGATGTATGTTTGAGTGTAGACTTTAGAACCATAACAGGATGTATGATTGTAGGATGTATGTTTGAGTGTAGACTTTAGAACCATAACAGGATGTATGATTGTAGGATGTATGTTTGAGTGTAGACTTTAGAACCATAACAGGGTGTATGATTGTAGATTGTAGGATGTATGTTTGAGTGTAGTCTTTAGAACCATAACAAGGTGTATGATTGTAGGATGTATGTTTGAGTGTAGACTTTAGAACCATAACAGGATGTATGATTGTAGATTGTAGGATGTATGTTTGAGTGTAGACTTTAGAACCATAACAGGATGTATGATTGTAGATTGTAGGATGTATGTTTGAGTGTAGACTTTAGAACCATAACAGGGTGTATGATTGTAGGATCGGGTCAGGTCAGGTATTCTAGGTCATTGATCAAGAAAACTTGCCACCTCCTTGCAGCATAAAGGAGGTGCCACCTGTAGCTGCATAGACCCTATTACTAGGGCAAATCTGGTCCTGTAACTAGGACCCCCTTCGTTCTGGGATAAGGACGCCCTTGGTCCTGGATTAAGGACCCATATACTTGGCTGCAGGAGTATATGGCCTGACCAGGCAGATGGTGATCTACCAATGGCTGGTCAGGAGTAGAGTGTTCTCATGTCCACTCTGAGAGCACTTCACTGCGACCTGCACCTGGCAGCAAGGGTACAGGGCATGACCCAGCAGATGAGCTGCAACAGCCAATGGTGGGTCATGTGCGCCAGAGTAGATATGGGTGATGGGCCTCATATCTGACTCCATTGCGACACCCACCCTGTGGAATGGCAAACCAGGGTGCGGTATTTGCCCCGAGAGCTGACTCGGCAAAAAAGCACCCCCCAACCCCCACTATGGATTACATTAGCAATGCGGAGGTCCGGCCACTAGAGGCCAGTGGAATTACCGGACACAATCGGCCTCACAGGCGTCAGTTAACTCCTGACCGGCTGCCTGTCTCACCCCCTACTGGAGAGAGAGCAGCCAACAATTCTTTGAGCCCCTTTCCTGATGACCTTTCTGGCCCAAACCCTGGGTCACCAGGGAGGCCAGATTGTGATGGGGAGAGGGATTCTGGAGTTGGAGGCTACTCTCATGTTCCACCCCGACCAACAAAGCCATTGGTGAATCTGAGGCAAGTCACTAGACTAGCCTCAGTAAACACCCTAACACTCGGGTCCCCAATGCGACAAGGTGAGCTGACTGCCTTGGCAGATAAGCTTTCTCTTAGCGCAGTGGGTGTTCAAGAGCACCGAATGCAGACTGGACAGACTGATGAGGTTCTGATTGAGGACATGGGGGGCGGTTGGCGACTCGCCCTCGCGTCAGCAGATGATAGTGGCAATGGTGGAATTGGTCTATTGATGAATCCAACTGCACATGCAGCATTGGACAAAATAGACCAAATCTCTAACCGCATCATCCGTTGCCACTTCTCATGTTCTGGAAGACTGGCTAAGAAGTTTCCTAAGGTGGTTCTGATTGTGTGCTACTCTCCAACTAGTGTTGCCCCTGTAGAGGAGGTGGAAAATTTCTACCACAATCTACAAGCGGCTACTGATGGAGTGGATCAGCATGCATTCTTAACATTCCTGGGAGACTTTAATGCAAGTCTGCATCAATCACCTACATCGCCCTGGGTCTATAGCAATAGTGTTAACCGAAATTCTGTCCATCTTCAGGATTTTATCTCTGGAAATGGATTGTTTTCGGCTGGAACCCAGTTCAAGAAGCGAACTGGAAAGCTATGGACTCATAGTGGACCCAGTGGTCACAAGTCCCAGATAGACCATATTCTGTTTCGTAGGAAATACAGGAGCTCTATACAAGACTGTAATGCATTTACACTTCGACCCTTCTCCAGTGATCACCGCCTTATTATGGCCAAGGTAAGACTTAGTCTGCGTGCTAGCAGAACAACGAAATCTGCCAGGCCGCGGCATGACTGGTCCTCTCTGTTGAAACAGCCAAGTGTGAGATCCAGCTTCACACTACAGCTGAGCAACAGGTATGAGGCTCTTGCCTCTGAGGCGGCAGATCACTGTGAGGGCTATACTGCCTTTACAGAAGCAGTTAAGTTAGCAGCTGCAGAAACAGTTCCTGTATACCCTCGAAACAGGAAAAGGGCCCCCTGGACTGACAACAAAATTCAGAAGTGCCGAAATGACCTTCATAAGGCGCAGAAAGAGTCCCGACTCAAACAGACTACAGCAGCCAAGAATGCAGTTAAGGCTGCATCTAGGTCCCTGAACAGGCAGTACTCTGTTAATCTACAGGAGCTAATAAACCAACAGGTTGATGCCATCAATGATGCTGACGACAGCAGGCAATCATCCCAAGCATGGAAATCAATCAATCTGCTTACTGGGCGGAAAAGCCAACCAACCACCAAGGTTAAGGCTGAATCACCAGCCGATCGCCTCAATGGTTGGAAAGCCCACTTTGAAAAGCTCCTCAACAATGACAGGGTATTGCCTGATAACTTTATAGAAGTAAAAGTGTCTGAGTCTGTACTCCCAGATATTCCCATTGGCGATATCTCCTTTGCAGAAGTGAAGGCTGCTGCAAAGAGCATTAAGACCAATCGTGCCAGTGGAGTAGATGGTGTTCCCCCTGAGGTCTTTAAAATACCTGAGTGTTTAAAGCTCATCTATCCCATCATAGTAGACATGTACCGAACAACAAGAGTCCCACAAGAAATGAAAACAAATAAGTTGGTGCCAGTTCCCAAGAAGGGCAACCTAACACTCTATGGTTCTTTTCGGGGAATCTCATTGATCTCGATTGCTGCAAAGCTATACAATAGGATTCTATTAAATCGCATCAGGGATCCCATTGAGAGACTGCTCCGTGGAAATCAGAATGGGTTCCGTAAAGGTCGTGGGACCATGGAGCCCATTTTGGCACTTAGAAGGATAATTGAAGAATTATCAAAAAAGAAAGACAGGCATCTGGCTGTTATCTTTGTTGACTTCTTCAAGGCCTTTGATTCAGTCTCTCGCTCACGTATGTTCAGCATACTTTCATTATATGGGATTCCTGATGAAATTATTGCAGCAATCAGATCAGTATACGATGGTTCGACAACATTTGTGTCTACTGTTGACGGTGACACAGAACCATTTGAAGTGTTATGGGGCGTCCTCCAAGGAGACACACTTGCACCATTCTTGTTCATTATTGTGGTTGACTATGTTCTACGCATGTCCTTAGATCATCATAATGATGAAGGGGTGATGATAACTCCACCTACTGGCTCCAGAAGTCGAGGAAATCCTGCCAAGTACCTAACTGATCTAGACTTTGCTGATGACTTAGGAGTACTCTCAGAATCATTAGACGGAGCCCAACGGCTCCTCAGCTCATTAGAACATGCTGCTTCTAGTGTTGGTCTTTTTATTAACTCCAGAAAGACCAAAATTCTGACCGTTAACTTTGAAAGTCATCAGCAAGTCTCTGATCGGATGAGCATAAGCTCAAAGGATGGTATGCTTGAGCATGTGGACGACTTCTGTTACCTGGGATCATGGATCCGGAAGTCAGGTGAGGACCTTCGAATACGTAAGGGAAAGGCATGGGCAGCCTTGAATAGGCTTTCCAGGATTTGGAAGTCACCGAGAATTAATCGGAAACTTAAGGTCCGATTATTTAGAGCAGCAGTAGTTCCAGTACTCCTCTACGGGAGTCCATGCTGGGCTCTAACTGCTGAGGACACCAAATCTCTGGATGGCACATTCACAAGAATGCTACGCCGGGTTCATTGTGTCAAGTACAATGCACACATCTCCAACCAGACACTATATAACATTGGAGGTGTCTCATTGGTTCCCCCAAGCTTGACACTAGAACAAAATCGCCTCCGCTTTGCAGGACATTGCTTTCGCCGTG
Source organism: Nemertoderma westbladi (assembly GCA_032718475.1). Lineage (NCBI taxonomy): Eukaryota > Metazoa > Xenacoelomorpha > Nemertodermatida > Nemertodermatidae > Nemertoderma > Nemertoderma westbladi. Next base: position 103,159 of record JAUCBJ010008124.1, read on the forward strand.
AGGACCAGCCAGTGCATAATCTTGTACTTTGGCAGCCTCATGGAGTGAATAAGCATGGTGGACAGCCCATGACTTTCTTGAGACGCATCTTAAAGGACACTGGCCTTAAAGATGCGGATGATCTAGCAAATGTCATGGGTGATAGGGAGTTGTGGCGGTGCAATTTTGTTGACAAGCCGGCACAGCATTCTTAAAAATGCAGCTGCAATGCAGCATGCCGATCCTAGTAGTAGTAGTATGATTGTAGGATGTATGTTTGAGTGTAGACTTTAGAACCATAACAGGGTGTATGATTGTAGGATGTATGTTTGAGTGTAGACTTTAGAACCATAACAGGGTGTATGATTGTAGGATGTATGTTTGAGTGTAGACTTTAGAACCATAACAGGGTGTATGATTGTAGGATGTATGTTTGAGTGTAGACTTTAGAACCATAACAGGGTGTATGATTGTAGGATGTATGTTTGAGTGTAGACTTTAGAACCATAACAGGGTGTATGATTGTAGATTGTAGGATGTATGTTTGAGTGTAGTCTTTAGAACCATAACAAGGTGTATGATTGTAGGATGTATGTTTGAGTGTAGACTTTAGAACCATAACAGGGTGTATGATTGTAGATTGTAGGATGTATGTTTGAGTGTAGACTTTAGAACCATAACAGGGTGTATGATTGTAGGATGTATGTTTGAGTGTAGACTTTAGAACCATAACAGGGTGTATGATTGTAGGATGTATGTTTGAGTGTAGACTTTAGAACCATAACAGGGTGTATGATTGTAGATTGTAGGATGTATGTTTGAGTGTAGACTTTAGAACCATAACAGGGTGTATGATTGTAGATTGTAGGATGTATGTTTGAGTGTAGACTTTAGAACCATAACAGGGTGTATGATTGTAGATTGTAGGATGTATGTTTGAGTGTAGACTTTAGAACCATAACAGGGTGTATGATTGTAGGATGTATGTTTGAGTGTAGACTTTAGAACCATAACAGGGTGTATGATTGTAGATTGTAGGATGTATGTTTGAGTGTAGACTTTAGAACCATAACAGGGTGTATGATTGTAGGATGTATGTTTGAGTGTAGACTTTAGAACCATAACAGGGTGTATGATTGTAGATTGTAGGATGTATGTTTGAGTGTAGACTTTAGAACCATAACAGGGTGTATGATTGTAGGATGTATGTTTGAGTGTAGACTTTAGAACCATAACAGGGTGTATGATTGTAGGATGTATGTTTGAGTGTAGACTTTAGAACCATAACAGGATGTATGATTGTAGGATGTATGTTTGAGTGTAGACTTTAGAACCATAACAGGATGTATGATTGTAGGATGTATGTTTGAGTGTAGACTTTAGAACCATAACAGGATGTATGATTGTAGGATGTATGTTTGAGTGTAGACTTTAGAACCATAACAGGATGTATGATTGTAGGATGTATGTTTGAGTGTAGTCTTTAGAACCATAACAAGGTGTATGATTGTAGGATGTATGTTTGAGTGTAGACTTTAGAACCATAACAGGATGTATGATTGTAGGATGTATGTTTGAGTGTAGACTTTAGAACCATAACAGGGTGTATGATTGTAGATTGTAGGATGTATGTTTGAGTGTAGACTTTAGAACCATAACAGGGTGTATGATTGTAGGATGTATGTTTGAGTGTAGACTTTAGAACCATAACAGGGTGTATGATTGTAGGATGTATGTTTGAGTGTAGACTTTAGAACCATAACCGGATGTATGATTGTAGGATGTATGTTTGAGTGTAGACTTTAGAACCATAACAGGGTGTATGATTGTAGGATGTATGTTTGAGTGTAGTCTTTAGAACCATAACAAGATGTATGATTGTAGGATGTATGTTTGAGTGTAGTCTTTAGAACCATAACAAGGTGTATGATTGTAGGATGTATGTTTGAGTGTAGTCTTTAGAACCATAACAAGGTGTATGATTGTAGGATGTATGTTTGAGTGTAGACTTTAGAACCATAACAGGGTGTATGATTGTAGATTGTAGGATGTATGTTTGAGTGTAGTCTTTAGAACCATAACAGGATGTATGATTGTAGGATGTATGTTTGAGTGTAGTCTTTAGAACCATAACAAGGTGTATGATTGTAGGATGTATGTTTGAGTGTAGTCTTTAGAACCATAACAAGGTGTATGATTGTAGGATGTATGTTTGAGTGTAGACTTTAGAACCATAACAAGGTGTATGATTGTAGGATGTATGTTTGAGTGTAGTCTTTAGAACCATAACAAGGTGTATGATTGTAGATTGTAGGATGTATGTTTGAGTGTAGACTTTAGAACCATAACAGGGTGTATGATTGTAGATTGTAGGATGTATGTTTGAGTGTAGACTTTAGAACCATAACAGGGTGTATGATTGTAGGATGTATGTTTGAGTGTAGTCTTTAGAACCATAACAAGGTGTATGATTGTAGGATGTATGTTTGAGTGTAGACTTTAGAACCATAACAGGGTGTATGATTGTAGATTGTAGGATGTATGTTTGAGTGTAGACTTTAGAACCATAACAGGGTGTATGATTGTAGGATGTATGTTTGAGTGTAGACTTTAGAACCATAACAGGGTGTATGATTGTAGGATGTATGTTTGAGTTTAGACTTTAGAACCATAACAGGATGTATGATTGTAGGATGTAGTAAGTATGTTTGAGTGTAGTCTTTAGAACCATAACAAGGTGTATGATTGTAGGATGTATGTTTGAGTGTAGATTTTAGAACCATAACAGGGTGTATGATTGTAGATTGTAGGATGTATGTTTGAGTGTAGTCTTTAGAACCATAACAAGGTGTATGATTGTAGGATGTATGTTTGAGTGTAGACTTTAGAACCATAACAGGGTGTATGATTGTAGATTATAGGATGTATGTTTGAGTGTAGACTTTAGAACCATAACAGGGTGTATGATTGTAGATTATAGGATGTATGTTTGAGTGTAGACTTTAGAACCATAACAGGGTGTATGATTGTAGGATGTATGTTTGAGTGTAGACTTTAGAACCATAACAGGGTGTATGATTGTAGGATGTATGTTTGAGTGTAGACTTTAGAACCATAACAAGGTGAATGATTGTAGGATGTATGTTTGAGTGTAGACTTTAGAACCATAACAGGGTGTATGATTGTAGATTGTAGGATGTATGTTTGAGTGTAGTCTTTAGAACCATAACAAGGTGTATGATTGTAGGATGTATGTTTGAGTGTAGACTTTAGAACCATAACAGGGTGTATGATTGTAGATTATAGGATGTATGTTTGAGTGTAGACTTTAGAACCATAACAGGATGTATGATTGTAGGATGTATGTTTGAGTGTAGACTTTAGAACCATAACAGGATGTATGATTGTAGGATGTATGTTTGAGTGTAGACTTTAGAACCATAACAGGATTGTAGTGGCGGGTCTCTCTCAAACAATAAAAAATATATTATCATTACATTACCGCCCATTCTCCCAGCTTATTGTTGCAAACCAATATCCATCTCATCTCCAATATACTCATTCGACCATTATTGGCTGCCCCCATTCACAGCCGTTTATCCTATACAGATAAACAGCTGTATTCTTCCCTGCACTCCTGTTCAGCTATATTAGGTAGGTATCTCCACTGCGCTACAATCCTTTATTACCCATTAACCAATCAAGGCCCACCACACTGTCACCCCTATTATTACTTCACTGTATTTCTACAGCTTACTGAGCTCAACATTACTCATTCACTATAGTTGGTCTCATTCCGCAGTTTCCCAAACGGAAACTCCCCCTATTAACACTCTTTATTACATTGTACACTCTTAAAAAAGAATTGTCAAACTGACAAAAAAAAAAGCCATTGTGACAATATAATATTGGCAAATGCGTCTGTCAAGAGGTATTGCCAAACTAACAATATTATATTGTCAAATATTTTACTAATATAATTTTGTCAAATTATCCACTTATATTGTTAATTTGTTTTTGTATATTTGCTATATTGCCAATACACAATTGTGACTTGGCAATATACAATGCCAATAATTTTGGCAAAATATTTGCTAAATCATTAATATAACCAGTTTACATATATTGCCAAATCTCAAATATAGCTTCACCACGCCCAGGCGACCTCAATTAAAAATCCATTGTTGAAATAAGTTAACCCAGAACCCAGTTAATAAAAAGTTTATCTATGCGAAATAACAAGTTGAATATTATATTTAAAATTAAAATCTCACAACGAAATAAATCTAATAGTTACAATAAGTTTGGCGTATTTTTCTCAAGTTACAATCAATTAAGCAGGGCCCATAGGGGCAACGAAAATATTTTGGGCTAAATATTAGAAGTATATATACTTCTAATAATAAATGAAAAGTAGCAAAACTAATTAATGACTATTTAAAATATACATATATAAAACACATTACTTACTAAAGTACAAAACGTATTAGGAACCATCTAAAAATAATGTTGCGGTGCGATGAGGGTCAGCAACTTCGTGACAAAACTGTGGCATCGAGGGTGCCGCAAAGGTGATGGCTGAGGGCGAGGGGGTTTATAATTTCGAGGTACTTAATATATAATTATTATATTTAAAAAATGAAATATAAGGGAGAGTGGCAGGTGGGTTAAAAGTAGAAGAAACTGCGACATAATTTATGAACGGCTCCAAAGTTACAACGAATAATGTACAACGAAAAATAATATTTTATATAAAACCAAAAATAACAAATCTATAATTTAAGAATATTTAAAACATAAGGGACACATTACAGCCTGTGACGCAGAGAAATATACAAGCTATTTTTCTTAGAACGAAGTTTGAGAGGCCACGGTGATAAGAGTAGTTCAATTTCATCAATAACCGACAATGGGTTAGTAGGACACTTTTCAACTTCATAGGACTGAAAATGCTCACTATAACCTAAAACTAACAATGGCCTAACAATTATCTTATACTGATTAGAATCGGTAATTAATATATTATTAATATAACAAAATATAGGTAGAGAAGAAATATCAAAACCAAAACATACAACATCTCCTAAGCAATAGTCAACCGAATACAACTCTATTGCTGAACATGACGTTATCTCCCTTATAATGCCATAATCCAGCAACAGGGAGTTTAATTCTGAAACTTCTGTTAGTCTTTGCAATTGAGTTGCTGTTGGTTGTTTAATTTGCATATCTACACCACTTATACCTACACCTGTACAACTAAAGAATTTATATGCCTGGGACATTTGATGTCGCGTTGATAAGGTTTTAACTATATTCTTAAAATTACACACAACTGAAGCTGTTTTCTTAAGCGGGGCGTGCTTTGCCTCACATCTCATGGACCACATTCCTAGAAGAGGGCCTGCCTGAATAATTGCTGTAGGGTAGTGAATCAAATTATGAAATTTAAATTGTAAACGATCAGGGTTGAATGTACGTACATATATTTCAAGAAATTCACAAATTAATACAGAAAATAATGATATTTCACTTTGGTTAAAATTCGGTGCCATACTAAAAATAACAATTTCTCTAAGTTTCAACAACACCTTCCATACAGGATCATTAACAGCTACAAAATCACCAACTAGTAACGGCAAACCAAGTGTAAAATTAAGCATTGAACCGCAGATAAATTAATGTGTTTACTTCGAAGTTTTTCTTCTTGAAAAAATGGCACAGAGGAAGAATGTTCGAACGCAAAAGATTTACATCGTCGGTTTAAATCATTCACTGAGAACATTTTATCAACAAATATAAATTTGTATAGGGCTGCGGAAATGACATAAATGCATACACCTTCAAATAGGTCATGCATAATGTCAAATGTGGAATTTTTAGACACATGATATGAAGGCAGTTGGTTGAAAATAGAAAATTCTTTTATACCTGTCGATGATGGATCGTTACATTGTATATCACTGTCATAATCAGAGTATTTTCTCAAAATTCCTTTATCTTCTGTCCACATATTTATAAAATTATTTCTGTGGCATTTACAGTACCGACAGGGAAAGTTTCCCGTAAATCCTGAAATATATCCTAGTAATGCATTAAGGTCTAGGTTATCACCATGTAATTGGGAAATTACAATTCGTACGTTATAATTTACACCATTATAAGCAATATCAATTCCATCAATTTCCAACTTACATAGATTATCAATTAAAATTTGAAAAATATTATTACCAAATTGAGCTCTGTCTGAAGCACTGTGCATAAAGGAAAGAAATAAATTAGACAGTTTACTATTAATACGAGGAGGAATACCTTTTAAAGTAATATAAGAATTGCCCACTTTATGAATATTTGCCTTAGATCCTAATGGGTTACAAACCTCAAAATCATCGTGATATAAAAAAGCAGGAATTACTATGCAGTTCTTATCGTCCATATATTTCAACCTAGTTTCGTTTGATTTCCAAATAAGTCCATCTTTAAAATCACAAATCATATCGGATTCTGTGGTAGAAGATAAATATTCGATAACGGTATTAAAAACATTTGGCAAAGATAAAAACTTTCTAAAAAGGGATTCTAAGGGTATGTAATTACAGGATAAGAGCTTTGTTTTATATACTAGATTACTTGGTTGACCTACATGGTGTGCATCCATAGTCTGCTCAACAGGAAATGATTTGGGTGGGATGTATGCTCCAATCTGCTCAAGAACTTTGAGTTGCATATACTCTGATTTAATGCCTTTAAAGGGATCTGAGTAGATTTTCAGCGCATCCCGTAATACAGAGAGTTCCGCCGAATAAGAGTCCGTATTTGATTCCAAAATATAATTTAAAGCATTACTAATAAGTTTAAATGGTTGCATAAAATAGGTATCAATCTCAGATATCAAGTTTTGAGTGACACTCCAAGGCACAGCTGCATTCCCTCTTAATTTTGAAATGAAACTCAACCCAATGCTACTTATTTGCATACCATTAAAATTAATTATTCCATTTGACATTAATAGTTTGATTTCTTCTAAATGATTGTCATTACCCGCAATATTAGAATTATCATTATCTGTTTCATGGCATTCACTTCCACTCACAGATTCACTGGCAATTGATTGCTCTACATCTAGTGATAGACCCAGAATATGTTTGTTTTTAATATGATCTTCCAAAGATTCAAATTTAAAGTAGTCTATGCTACATCCATCCTGTCCACAAAGTAGTCGCTCTCCTCGCACTTTTTTGAAATGTACAAATCTGAGATGATTTCGATATAATTGAAATGAACTAATTTTCACTTTGCAGTATGGACACACCACCATGATTAAAGAAATGACCAGAATAAAGTTACCACGAACAATATATATGATATAGCAAATAATGCTGTGAACTGAGACTGAACTGAATTCGGAACTGAAATTAACTGAAGGTGTTTTATAATAATATTAGTGCTTATCAATAATTGAAGCTAAGTAGAGAAATAAAAAAAACAAATGAGGTAGATAACTTACAGCAAAGTTTCAATTCACAACACGAATTTAGATAGGCCTAATATAAAACATATCAGAGTGAGCAGTAACAATCAACAATTGACAAAAGAAAACAAAAAAACATTCGCGAAGTACAAAATGATATATTGATAATGGCAGTGAATAAAAATCAAATTAAATCATTGCAAACTTAATGTACAAACACATATGTCTTTGTGTATGTTTAAATACACTTCACTCGAATTCTCTGTAGTATATAGTCATATATTATATCTCGTTATGACAGGTACGAACAGTCAAACATTATTACTCATCGTTGCCAAACTTAATGTCTGAGAGTAATGATGAAACTTTACTCGATTCCTCGGTAGCTGGAATACCATATAGACGTTCAAGGAAGAGCCAAACATTCTTCGAAGCAAGTTGATACTGCAGATTAGCAACATGTATCAGTTTGAACGTAAGGTCTAACGCCTGGAGTAAAGAAGACCTAACGAATCTGTATGAATTGTATATAACAACGGATTGCTTCGTGTCGGATAAATATACTATGAATGGAGCCAGAGATATTTCCATTGAAGCATATCGGTTAGACATTTCAAGAACCTGTCTGTCTAGTGAGGCATGATCCTCCGATGTCATAATAAAGGAATTAAGACATTCTTCTAGAGTTGGCCGCCATATCTTACGCTTAGAAGAGCCTGGGAGTTTAACCCACGTCCTGTTACACAACTTGTATGGAAGGCCCGCTAAGGCATGTCCTACGATAGAATCCTCGGTTTTATATTGTTTCGCCATTCTGCGATGTTCTCCAGTCATTGAATGTAATATATCAAAACACACATCTTCAAAGGAAGACTCAAAAAGGACATTCGGGGATACAGTAGAAAAGTTATTGGTTTCAATAAGCTTCTTAAAGTCTATTAGGATACATTCATACAAAGTATTATCATTACAGATGTATGGGAAGTCTGACAATATAATATCACCATGATATAGACCAACGAGTCGATACAATGAAGTTGCTATAAATTGAGGTTTAGAAAATCCATTATGTTTTAAATAATTCAGGTCATCCTCGCAATCATGGTAAAGGTCGTTGGTTGTTAAACTTGATATTGGTCTTGTCTTGACTGCTGAGGAAACTGCACTCGCATTGTCACTGGAAGCATCTAACAATTTTAGTTTTCGCCGAATTGTTATCAATTTATTATGGAGCTTCCCCCCATTGATATTAGTAGTATATGATTTCTTAGTACTGGGTGCAACCCTGGTACATGATTTCTTATAGAAATATGTGGTTTTCGATTCGTGTGGAAAAAAATTGGATATTTCTTCCGCTGCATACGAGAGATCAAACGGTGAAGGCGACGTGCCAGGGCACGCTTCAACCATATAAGAGACAACTATAGACACCAGCGTTTGGCGATCTGTTTCACCAAGAACAGTCTTCTGAGATAATATTCGTCCTTCATTAGATTTGACAAGGCAACTCGACAGTCCTTCTGGGAACAGAGGGTGGGAACGAGAGATACCGGTAGATGTTTTAGGGCGTTTCGGATTTGGGTCTGCAGGTGCATTGGGATCAGCCACACTACTACTTCTAGACTGTTGCTCCCCTCCACTGAGCTCCCAAGCTACGCTGCTGTTACCTGTCGGGGTCGGTATGTCTCCAAATACCCCTCTATCGAGACGCAATGGTAAAAGTTCACGGTCACTTTCAACATTAGGAGTTGATTCAATAGGCCTTCCGGTTGAGGTTGTAGTTGTAGTATAAAATAAATCAACATTAAACTGACCATGAGGTGATGACACCTCTTGAACATGCAAATGTCTTGTAGGGGCATGCTGGCAGTATGTACAGTTTTGGGTAATACTAAGGTCTGATGGTATAATATAGGTATCGCACACATCAGGTCCACAGTCAGAGCAGGAACCACGTGATATTCCCTTACTGTCTTTCATTGGAATTACATTCCGGTAATTAATGTCCCATATAGCTAAGAACACATAAAAGCAAAAGTATAACATCTTATATTAGAACTCTATACATACATAATTACATATTATTTTGCTATGTATAGTGCCTATAGCAGTATAGTAAGCCTACAATTTATAAAGTAAAGATACAGGGACTTAAATTATTTATCAAATTATGATTATTTATTTAGGCCTATTGTTATTTACAATACTGTTAGGCCTAGAAATAATGATTACCGGTACAATGTATTGTCAGTTTGTCAGTGCGGGATGTCTATAATGTCTTGTCAGCTTTCAGCTTGTGGGTGCCTAAGTTAAAACGTACCGGTAGGCCTATCCGAAATGTTTTTTCTTACCCTGACTGACTATAAGTAGGCCTATACTTGATACATGTTTATTTCCTTCAATTAATTTAGATTTAGACAATTAATTATAATAGCATAAACACAGATAGTATCAGTATGTTTGATTGAGGCTGGCTGATTGAGTGATTGCTAATAGCATGCGCTAGTGGTTGCAGTCAGCCAGATCAAGTTGCGTGTACAGACAATTAATTACAATATGTAAAAAGGTAAAAGGACAAAAGAATTTACCCTTCTGCTATCCGGTCCTAGATTTTAACGAGGAAAACCAAACAATAATAATAAAAATGGGGTGACAGACCGAACGTAATCAGGATCGAATGTAACTTAGTTTTTACGAATCGAACGTAACCTAAATTATGTTACATTGGATCCTATAACTATGTTACATTTGATCTACAAATTACTAAGCTCAAATGTAACATACATTTATTTCAGTTGTGTTTTGATTTCAGGAGTTAACCGATGAAATGCTTCGTTTATTTACAGGAAGAAACAGTTTGGTGAGTATAAAACAAAGACCCCGGACCCAATTAAGTAACCTCCATAATCTTGTAACATGTGTTAACTTTCGTTTATTGTTTTGGTTATCGTTCATATGCGTACCTCTGGCAAAAGAAGCAGGTTACAGTGGTGGTGTTTTCTAACCAAAACAATAAACTAATCTCCATTACTTAATTAACGGAAAGGAGCAGGTTACAGTGGTGGGCTTTTCTAACCGAAACAATAAACAATATCTCAATAACATAGGGTATTTCATACTTATAGTCTTATTTTTGCAATACGAAAATACCAGAGGTACGCATATGAAGATGAACTATAACTATTGTTTTGGTTCCCCCAACACGCCTCTGTAACCTGCTCCTTTCAGCATTTAAATAAAAGTAACCTGCATAATCTTGTAACATCTGTTAACTTTCGTTTATTGTTTTGGTTCCCCCAACACGCCTCTGTATCTGTAACCTGCTCCTTTAAATCTGTAAATGGCAATGTTACATTCGAGCTTAGTAATTTCTGAATTTGTAGATCGAATGTAACATAGTTATAGGATCCAATGTAACATAATTGCAGTTCAGGTTACGCTTGATACGAAATAACTATGTTACATTCGATCCTGATTACGTTCGGTCATGTATCCATAAAGATGTACCGGTATGTAAATCTTGAAAATGTAAACTCTAAACTAACATTTAACATTGCGTTTGCCAGTTTGCGAGACTATTGATCGATGCGTACCGATACTTACTAGGGCCTATGTGATTACAAATTTCCCGACCTTGTCCCAAATTCCCCCAGTTTATCCTATAACTTCCCGACTAACGAGCCCTTTTGAAAAGTTTTATTTCCTGCACCGAACGCCTGAACGCGGCCCTCGGGTGCAAAAAAAATCCCCACGCCAGCCTCCCTCATGTCACCCTCATGCAGTCATGGCGGGTGACTTGGACACCAGTTTTTGTTAAAAAAAAATGCCACAACCCCTTACCGGTATATTGACTGATTGAGGGGTTGGGCATTTTACATATGAAAGATGGATAATATCTTGTTACACTCAGCATACAAAATTGGAGTTGCGACATCCTGGCTGATTTAGACGATTTTATGGTTAAAACATGTCCAAGTCACCCGTATTCACGGTAATAATATAAATATTTCGACGCCGACTGCGCCAAGTGCATCATCTAGGCAGGCATGTAGGCAGGTAGGGTACCGGTAGGCTACTGCTCTACTGACCTACAACTGTACAACAATCACCACACCATCACAAAATTCTGAAATACAATAAAAATAATTAGGGCCTACCGTATAACACTGTCTGCTGTCAGATGATAGGCATTAGGCCTACCGGTGCTGGCTGACAGGTACAGAGGTAGGCCTACCGGTGCCTCTATTTCTCTACCTGCCGACCTGCAACCTGCCAAAAAAATTAAATACAAAATAATAACAACTACCAGTAGGTACATTAACCAGTTAACAGGCCTATTTCATTCCGGTAGCAAATTGCTGTAGGCCTAATGCTGTATTGTGAATTGTAATCCTAGTGCATTACATCAGTCAATACTGCAGTAAGTACACAGTAAGCTAAGTACCTTATAAAATTACCCCAATGCATTGTGGGTAAAAAAATTTCCCATCATGCATTGCGCGCAAAACCATCTAATTATATTGCTGATTTAACAATATTTATATTAGAAATACAAATGACAAAATAATGTTGTTGTTTTATATTGTATATTTATTTATATTGTGAAATATACAATATATAGTTTGTCATTTTGACAAAACTATTCAAATAAAATATAATTAGCTATATCTTGTAACAAAATAACAATATATATAATTATAATGCCAAAATGCATTTTGTCAAAAATTTGACAATCATGAAATTGCCAACTGCGCAATATAATTTTTAAGAGTGTATTCTTGACTCTTACGATATTTTACGTTTATATTATTAGATCTCTTATTATGTATTAATGTTCTTATGTTTCCGTTATCTTATTACCCCCTTACCGCTTATAATCGTATATTATTATCTTATATATTTTCTATAATAAATATGCTCCTAATTGCCAATCAAATAAACAAATTATTCTTCTTTATGGGACGTAACCGTGTAAACTGGGTGAAATCCATCTATAGTTGAACATATTACAATCACATAGATCATCTTATTGTGTTGTACACAAGAGCATAGCAATCGCTCTTACAGTTTGGGAAAACTCAAATAAAACTCTATGAAATTTACAATTATAAATAAATAAATTAAATTGAATATTAATTATTTTATTTCTTAGTAATTCTTTACTATACCACGTTACTAAGCCTTTGTAGCCAAGTTGGTATGTATTACAGTCTTAGGCGATTCTAACTACTGTAGCTAGACTTTAATTTTGAAGACGACACCTTTATTTAATTTGGATACAAATATGGACAACAAAGGTGTTCAAATGGACGACGAAATTCATTCAGCTTCGGAATCTGATGTATCCACACAGTCTGGTAAGTCACCTCTTAAATATACACGTATTGAAAACGTTATCTCACCAACTCCTGTTGCATCTGTTGTAAATCCTACCGTAGGAATGTCTAGTGAGAGTTCAGTACCTAATCTAACTCACGTAAAGAGAACGATTGCTGGTTATAAGGCTCATTTTACACGACGTTTCAATGAGTTTACCATTCAAAGGTCTGCTACATTCGACCCCACTAATATCGATTCTATATTTAATTCTTGTATTAATGTATACAAATCTTTGTGTAGTCACTATGAAAAATCAACTTTCGATTTCGAAAGCTTTGGTTTTTCTGATGTGTCACGTGAGCTAGCTGCACAATCAGTAACTGTACTGTCAGACCTTGAATCTAAACTCAATGACATTCGCGAATATATTAATAGCAATGAGCAGACCGTGACTCAGACCCAGACATGTCGGAGTAACGCCATACCTATTGTAGTTGTGTCAGTAGTAGGGTCTTCCTCCTCTCTGTGACAGTTGGACCTAACTGACACCCATTGGGTGTCATATGACACCCAATTATCACCCTATGGGTGTCATTGGGTGTCATTGGCGCCAGACTGTCTGGGTGACACCTCCCAATTAGGCTAATTAGACCCTAATTGACAGGTGTCATCAATTAATTAGTATAATTAAACCCTAACAGGTGTCATATGACTCCTAATTAGGGTTTAATTGATTATCCTAATTAATCAGACTGATTAGCGCCCTGACACACAATGGGTCATCAGTGATGTCCAACTGTCGCAGAGAAGGGGGAAGAGGGTGTCATAAGTGACACCGCAGCTCTTTTATTCATTAATACCTATTTATTTATATTTAATTTTAATTAATTATTTGTACTTTATTTTACTTTATTTATTCATTTGTACTTTATTTGATATTAATTATTCATTTGTACTTTATGGGTATACAGCTCCCTTACTGGTAACTAATTACTCTTATCTATATCCAGACAGCTTTATCGCCTTGACCTTTGACCCCCAATTAGCTTTAACCAAGCAACAGCTTATTAATAATAGTTGTATCCAAGCGCCCCGCCCCCCTCTCGTGACAGCTCTGATTACTAATTACTCTTATCTATGTCCAGCCGTCTGCAGTTCCATAGTCTGCCGCTAGAGGGCGTATTGTTTAAAAATTAACATCTTCTCTAGCTTTGTTATTTACAATCCGCAAAACCATGAAGTTATATTGCTTAAGAGTTCTAAGGGGCGAGCCATGAGGCAAGATGTTTGAGGCTTATTTAGATATATTATTACTTAATTTGACCCCCCCCCAATCGGCATCTATTACGGCGTAGGCTATATCTTTTGCAGGGTCACAGAGTAGTCTGAAGTTCCCCAGTCTGCCGCTAGAGGGCGAAATGTCTTAAAGTGAAAACCATACGGTAGCCATGAATTGGTTACTAGGCAATAATACAAGCATTTTGCAACGTTAGGCCTATTGCTAACCAAACGAAAACTGCCCTGGTTCATGCGGGGATCGAACCCATGACATACGGGAGATGTGAATTCAACACAACCACTACACCAAGGTGGAACAGTAACCTTCGAATTTGTTCGTTGACGTTCGAATTTGTAAGACTCACATTTAAGACCTGACACAGACTATGCCTCACTGAGGCACTGAGGCATAGACTATGACTCACTGAGGCATAGACTATGACTCACTGAGGCACTGAGGCATAGACTATGCCTCAGTGCCCTGAGGCATAGTCTATGCCTCAGTGAGGCATAGTCTATGCCTCACTGCCTCAGTGAGGCATAGTCTATGCCTCACGTGAGGCATAGTCTATGCCTCACTGAGGCAGTGAGGCATAGTCTATGCCTCAGTGAGGCATAGTCTATGCCTCAGTGAGGCATAGTCTATGCCTCACTGAGGCATAGTCTATGCCTCAGTGAGTCATAGTCTATGCCTCAGTGAGTCACATTCTATGCCTCAGTGCCTCAGTGAGTCATAGTCTATGCCTCAGTGCCTCAGTGAGGCATAGTCTATGCCTCAGTGAGTCATAGTCTATGCCTCAGTGCCCCAGTGAGGCATAGTCTATGCCTCAGTGAGGCATAGTCTATGCCTCAGTGAGTCATAGTCTATGCCTCAGTGCCTAACGCCCTGATTTACAACAAACTGAAGCCTCTAGAACAAAAACTGGGTTGCCAGATTCGCTGTCTAGTCGGTGATACGGACGGATTCTCTAATGCTAAGCGTAACTAATACACCACAGCTAACCTTTCAGGTGCGAGTACAGTGGTAAAGCCCATCCATAGTGAGATAACGTCGCACTAGCTCTCAAGGATAGTTATACTCACCATTCAAATATCCCTCGCAAACAACATCTAAAGTATTCCACTTCAATGAAAAATATATAATGCAATATAACTCGAATATTTCTGTTTTTATAATATAAATAATAATTGTAGCATAAATTTATCATTTAACATAAATATAATGTGAAAATTCACTTTAACATAGAGTAACTAAACTAAACACAAAATAGGATAAACAGATGGTCACGGGTTCAATCCCTACTCCGCGACCAATATAAAACCAACACAAAATAAGTTAAACATAGAATAACTAGAGTACCTAAACTAAACATAAAATAGGATAAACAGGTGGTCACATGTTCGATCCCTAGTCATATCCCGTTTTATGGAAAATAAACAGGAGGCCATAGGTTCAATCCCTACTCGCGACCAATATACAACCAACACAAAATAAGTTAAACATAAAATAACTAGAGTACCTAAACTAAACATAAATTAGGAAAAACATATGCTCACAGGTTCGATCCCTATTCATATCCCGTTTTATGGAAAATAAACAGAAGGTCATGGGTTCAATCCCTACTCGCGACCATTATAAAACCAACACAAAATAAGTTAAACCAGGGTTCGAGTCCTACTAATGCAATTATAAAAAGTAGGTAACACGGATGGTCATGGATTCAAACCCTACTCACGGAAAAATAAAAACCAACACAAAATAAATAATATAGTAAACTTTCATGTATACCATAGTAAATAAACTAATTTAATAATAAAGTTTGTAAAATAGATAATGATCCGGGGAATTCACCGGCAGGACACATGGAAACAATTTTATTACTATGAAATACACTGAAATATGCACGTCCTATATATATTCTAATCGCGCAAAATAATTCAGGGGTATAGCTAATAAATATTGCTTTATTATTAATTGTATGATGTCCACATTTTTTCATTAATAATTTAAAATTAACACTTGGAAAAATAATAGTTCGTGTTTCGGTATTAAGTTTCAAATTTTGTAATTGCAAACCGATAGTTTGTTTTAAATAAAGCAATTCACTAGCTAAATTATTGCACAGGCCTACAATTGTTACTGCGCCGCTGGGAAATAGCATTATAGTTGAATCGTCACCTTTGTAGATAAACATGTTTGGTTTTAAGCATCTTTGACCTGTAATTTGCTGTGAAATTTTCTCTAGTTCAAATTTGGCAATGTTTTTTCCGGTAAACTGTTTATTGGTTAATTCTATTTTGATGCTCAATTTCTTATTCTAGAAATTAAAATTAAATCCTATTGACCCGTTAAATAGGGGTTGCGTTGGGAACATGCAATCTCAATAGTTATTCGCTCGATGGCTATTATGCGCCAACCCGAGCCGAGGCAGAGAAACACGCTTAACAGTTGATCGATACGATTGACGGCGCTAGAAAACCAGTTATTAAAGTCGCTATTATTTAGAATTTGATTATTGTTACCGCTAGATTTAAAACAGAAAGATTCAATTTGAAATCCCTCGCTCGTTTCACGCTCCATTACGATGTTGATTGTAAGCCAGACTCTTAAAAAAGTTCCCATGGCACTACGTAAATGGCTACTAACGTGTTCTTGAATGTGTGGAAAATTTTCGTTTAATGTTAATTCAGCATCGAGTCTTGTTTCTGTGAGGTCGTTGTTATAGGTAAACAGTCGTCCGTGTGCGCTTCCGTTGGAGGGGGGTTGAAATGGATTGTTTGGGGAAATAGAATCTCGCGAAGTTGAAGGTTCATTATTGGAGCCGCCGCCGCCGACTTGTTCTGGAGTAGAGTTGATGGGGGATGAGTGGGAGGTAGTCGGAGTTTTGCGTTTCCGCGAAAAAAGTCGAGTGTAGCATTCATGCTCAGAAAAGGATGACAGGGTGAGCGAATCCCCGCAGCGGCAATCGGCTGGCTCGTTTACGTAACTAAATCCTGTTCCCCCCTGAGGACACGAAGCAAGATGGCCAACCAGCGTCTTCTTTTCCGAAGACCAAGTCGGACAGCAGTCGCATCGATATTGCACGAAATGAGTTTTAATATGGGATTTTAGATTATCACTCCGCATCTCTTTGTCGCAGATGGGACAGCTAACTTTATTTGTTGATCTTGGCATCTTGAATCTAGAAAAATACGTTGATTATTTATAAAAAATAAAAAATACTGTATACGTGCTAAAAATAAAGTAAAACAGTGGATATTAATCGGTTACTAGGCAACAATACTGTGTTTGTATAGTTAGGCCTATTGCTGTATTGTAGCAATCAGTCAGTGAAACATAAAGCAGACAGTCGGCAGTGTCTAGTGTGGTAGTGTTAGTGTACCAGCGGTCAGATAGTGGCGATAACCAAGACACAATAGCGATGCCAGTTATTATTCGTGGAAAGAGGGTCTATAAACAGCAGTCAGTCAGTGCAGTAGTGCTAGTGATATAGTCTGCTACAAGTCAGACGTACCGGTAGCGTTAACCAATAGAAATCAACGATAGGCTTAGCTAATCGCTGTGTGAGATCTCAGTTAGTCAGTAGGATATATAGTGAAAACTGCAGTATTCATTGTTGTTCAGTAGGGTCTATATCGTTACTACAGTGGCACTAGGCTAACTCGAATGATGCGGTACCGGTAGTTGGGTAGACAAGCAGATAGACACATTTAGGCCTAATGAGCGAATGCTTCGATCATGGTTTAGGCTATCGGTACCACCGCAGTCTGACAGTAATTAATAGTGAGCCTACTGCAATACTGTTGTACTGGTAGATAATAAATGTAAATTGTTTGCTAGCGGCATCGATAGTACCGTCAGATGGTGGAAGGCAGATTTTACTTACGGTATTAGTAAATATTCACGGAAAGAAGAAGTTTGGATGTTCGCGAAGAAGTTGGTTGACGTGGACGACGAGAGAGTTTATTAATCGATAGAACGGAATGATATCGGAAATTAGAAATAATGGAATATTACGCGGCGGATATGCGGAAAGTTTGTTGTCGACGATGAGCAATAGCACGGCGAAATGATACTAGAAAAATAAGATGATTATTTGTAAAAAGATAAAAAATACTGTAAGCAGATAGGCGGATGTAAGCCTATTGATCGAATGCTTCGATCACGGTTTAGGCTATCGGTACCACCGCAGTCTGACAGTAATTAATAATGAGCCTACTGCAATACTGTTGTACCGGTAGACATTAAATGTAAATTGTTTGCTAGCGGCGTCGAAAGTATAGCTAGATGGAAGGCAGATTTTACTTACGGTGTTAGTAAATATTCACGGAAAGAAGAAGTTTGGAAGTTCGGTGGCGATGAGGAAGTTGGTTGACGTGGACGACGAGAGAGTTTATCAACCGATAGAACGGAATGGTATCGGAAATTAGAAATATTGAAATATTACGCGGTGGATACGCGGAAAGTTTGTTGTCGACGATGAGCGAAAACGCGGCGAAATGACAATAATACAACTCTACAAGTGGGTTGTTGACTGATGATAACAAATAAATATTCTTAAATAAATAATATTAAATTCGAAAACAAAATAATGGTAAATGATGTTAATCGTAACTTGCAATTGAAATAATGATCTAATAAATTGGTGGGGACTTATTAAATAGTAATTCGGTTAGTAGGGGAGGCCCTTGTCTCTTAAATGAGCCAATCAGAGCGCAGCAGCAGAAATGAAGCCCGCTGATTGGCTGTTCATGCATAAGCGGTTACCAGGGCAACTTCTCGTGTTGATGAATCTATTAGAAAACTCTTGTAAGCATCTTGACTAATTATATTGAGTTGGCTGTATAACAGAAGCAGGTCTGGTGCAAAGGAAAGGGATTAGTAGAGAGGAATGCGTGATTAGAGGCGCTTCATTGTTATGATAGGGGCTGCCTGGATATAGGAAAGGGACAAAGCGACGTCGGCTATAGTGGGAACAATGGAGGGCCGCTAGAGCATTAGCCTTGGGCGACATAGGGATTTGCTGTAGTCAAGGCCGCGATGGGATTATTAGTGAGTCATCGAAGGGACTGCTAACAGACGGGATCGCTCATTTATATTTGCCTTGGGGTATACGTGTAGATTCACTGCCTGTTGTATCTAGTTAATGAATAATGATGGCAGAGGAGGGGCCCCCCGCCGATGAACGTAGTTGATAGTTGCCAGTAGGGAGCCGTATACCATAGCCATTATAAAGTTAAAAATAGATATTATGTCATAGTGATCTCGTTGGTAATATAAAAACTAATTAATCTAAAAATAGAAATCAATGTATAAAGTAAAAGTAATATAAACAATTAATTAATTTAAAATAAAGTACAAATGAATAAATAAAGTAAAATAAAGTACAAATAATTAATTAAAATTAAATATAAATAAATAGGTATTAATGAATAAAAGAGCTGCGGTGTCACTTATGACACCCTCTTCCCCCTTCTCTGCGACAGTTGGACATCACTGATGACCCATTGTGTGTCAGGGCGCTAATCAGTCTGATTAATTAGGATAATCAATTAAACCCTAATTAGGAGTCATATGACACCTGTTAGGGTTTAATTATACTAATTAATTGATGACACCTGTCAATTAGGGTCTAATTAGCCTAATTGGGAGGTGTCACCCAGACAGTCTGGCGCCAATGACACCCAATGACACCCATAGGGTGATAATTGGGTGTCATATGACACCCAATGGGTGTCAGTTAGGTCCAACTGTCACAGAGAGGAGGAAGACCCTACTACTATCGTTTGCGCAGCAAAACCAATCGAATATTTGGATTCCCCGTATCAATATTAACAGTATAAAATGCACCTTAACCGTCCAGAGTCAAAAATTAAAAAGTTATTAGTTATAAATCATTTATCATATTCTGGCCCTTTTTGGACCCCTTTGCCTACATATTTTTTGTACCCCCATTCGATAGGAATGTAGCCCCTGTGGTCTTTTACGCCTTCCGAAAAAGAATTGGCAGAATCCTACTAGCGTTTTCGAATTAAAAATTTCGGAAATATTAATTATATATAAAAGACGGACAAAAACGGAAAATTTACGGCCCCTTTTTCCACCCGAAATATTAATAAATATATTACCCCCATTCGATACGATAGTAGTACCACTCTTTCCCTATCCACCCCCGTTACTTTCGTCTCCGTACGATTAATACTAGCCGAGTTATAGCGGATCCCGCAAAGTCATTTTGTCCGTTTTCTCGACTTTGACGGACATTAGCCGGTAAACCATCGACTTAATTTTTAAACCAAAAATATGTGAAATCTAATTTTTAGACCCTCTTTCGATTCCGGGCGACGTCTAGCGGGTAGGGGCGATATTTAATTTTTTTTACATAGACCCTAATGGTGAATTCGCGTGAAGAAAACGGACAATTGTCCGTCATGTCCGTCAAAACGATAGATTCGCTAAAAGCTCTGAAGAATCTTATTTTTTTGGCATTACGCGTCCCCCCTGGAAAAATCGAGAAAATCGTACGGCTGGAAATAGGTCGAATGGGGGGGGAACACCGTTTTCGCAGTAACTACGCGTCCAGTATGTAGACTGCGTCCTTTAGAGGGGCGGCGAATTCACCTCACTCAACGCCGCCCTTACTGAATGTTTTTAAAAGATATTTCTTCCCACCAAGGTGGACCCAAAATGAAGTTATACTTAAAGAAAGACTACGATGTAAAGGGAAAAGCGTGGAGGGGGGGGGGGGGGGGGGGGTATGCGTCGAATGACACGAGGGGAGACGAACTGGAGTCGTTAATTTTATATTACTCGAAATTGTATGTAATATATTATCGCTCCCAGTCTACACTCGTTCTATATACCGGTAACCCATTAATATTAATATATACTACTCAGTCGTTTGTACATAATACGAAGTCTGTAAGTTATAGTCACTGAAACATTTCAGCTCGGAAATTATAATATATGAATCAAGGATGTCTCTCTTATGATCTACATAGAATAAATATGGTTATTGATACTGTTACATTGTGATAATGGATTCTAGGTTTCTTTCACTGGTAAATCCGTATAAATTTTGAAGTAATAAAATTTAATTACAGAACCATTGTTCGAAGATCAGCATTATTCATACCAGTCATTGCTTAGAAATTTTACAGGATAATATTGTTAATCTGACTTAAGTTTTTTAGGTTGAACAAAGTCTACATAGTAAACAACAGGTCCTCCAAAGAGTGTGTCTTTGTTATATTATATCATGAAGGGGGAAGTTAGATTCACTGCATAAATGCAGTTTATCTAACTTCCCCCAAATATCCACTGATGATTAAAATTGAAGCAATATATTAAGTCCGAAAAGGTTCGAGTTTTTTAATAAATTGTCTGGTCCATTTGTTATCTGATCTCTATTTATTGTTTAAAGTTCATTTAAGATCACACTGGTTTTTAGAATATTACAACCTTATTTATTATTAATTTATACAATCGAACCCTTATAAGGACCGGTTATTTGTACACATACTCTTAATGCGCTCAGTAAGGTCCAAACAACATATTAATATGAAAATAAATTATCTGCAACGAAAAGAACCCAATAATACACCATTTGACCTTATTAAAAAAAATTGCACATTTGCACCCATATTTGCACAAGTGCACTTTAGCGGATCCTAAAGGTGGTTCCTATTTAACACACTTATGTCTATTCTCTACCGATCTACGATGGTGCATGATCCAGTGTCAGTCGCTAAAAGTGTCAAAAATCCAATTTAATAAATCGCGACATTTGCGATTTTGGACCATATTCATGGACAGTTTAAGTCACTTTATAGACATAAAAAGATAAACAAATGTTAAGATTATAGTTAGAAATCACTCCAAACTACATTTTAACCCAAGTAATAACATTCTACGATCAATAGAACTGGAAATAATAGTGTTTGAAATATCGAAAAAATGTTCACTATTTAAGTGCATTTTGCACTAAGTGCACATGCGTCTTCTCCCAAGTTTTATCCTATTTCACACACTACAATCTATCCTCTATCCAATGAAAAAAGTTTCAGATTAAACGGCCCTGTAGAACCGAAGTTATTTATGTTTAAAAATAGTCACTCGAAAATTTCCAATTCACTTGGTCACATAGTCTAGTGGTTATCAATCACCTTAATGAAACCTAAGTTCGTGGGTACGAAATCCAATATTGGCCATTCTTAATTTTTTGCAAAAAAATTTTTTTTATTTTTTCACTAAAATCGCTCTAACTTCGGTTCTGGTGGTCTAAATTCAATAAAATTGGTATATTCTTTGCCGTAATTTTTTTTTCTATCTTTTGAGAGGGGGTCATTTTTGGCCCCAAAAAAAATGAAAAAAAGGGCCAAAATTACGCGATATTTTTGGGCCCTTAAAATTCATAATTTTAATTATAAATGTTAAGAAAAAAGGTAGCGGAGGTAATTTTCTACATTTTAAATGTACTTTTGGCGCAATACGCTAAATTATAATAGAGTAGCGATTTATTAAAAAAAAAAAATTTTTCGTCCCTTTTTATAAATATTTTATTTCACACGATCGTCTGCCGCACCAGTTGTATAATAGCTACGGCGTTTTAACTAAGGCTGAAAGATAGATAATTTAACGCTCTATAAGAATGTTTAAATGCGTCTCCCAGACGTTGAGTAGTTTTCGAGCTAGACGTGTTCCCGCGCAGCCAGTTTGAAACGCGAAATTTTAATATTGGCCCTCATTTTTTTTATATCATTTGCGCAGCAAAACCAATCGAATATTTGAATTCCTCGTATCGATATTAACCGTATAAAATGTACCTTAACCATGTAGAGTCAAAAATAAAAAAGTTATTAGTTATAAAACTTTTATCACTTTCTGGCCCTTTTTGGACCCTTTTGCCGACATATTTTTTCTACCCCCATTCGATAGAAATGTCGCCCCTGTGGTCTGTTACGCCTTCCGAAAAAGAATTGGCAGATTCCTACTAGCGTTTCCGAATTAAAAATTTCGGAAATATTAATTATATAAAAATGACGGACAAAAACGGAAAAGTTACGGCCCCTTTTACGACCCGAAATATTAAAAAATATCTTACCCCCATTCGATACGAACGTAGTACCACTCTTCTCATATCCAGACGTGTTACTTTTGTCTCCGTACGATTAATATTATCCGACTTATAGTGAAAACCGCAAAGTCATTTTGTCCGTTTTCTCGAATTTGACGGACAATAGCCGGTAAACCATCGACTTAATTTTTAAAACAAAAATATGTGAAATCTAATTTTTGGACCCTCTTTCGATTCCGGGCGACCTCTAGCAGGTAGGGGCGATATTTAATTTTTTTTACATAGACCCTAATGGTGAATTCGCGTGAAGAAAACGGACAATCGTCCGTACTGTCCGTCAAACCGATAGATTCGCTAAAAGCTCTGAAGAATCTTATTTTTTTGGCATTACGCGTCCCCCCTCGAAAAATCGAGAAAATCGTACGGCTGGAAATAGGTCGAATGGGGGGGGAACACCGTTTTCGCAGTAACTACGCGTCCAGTATGTAGACTGCGTCCTTTAGAGGGGCGGCGAATTCACCTCACTCGACGCCGCCCTTACTGAATGTTTTTAAAAAATGTTTCTTCCCACCAAGGTGGACCCAAAATGAAGTTATACTTAAAGAAAGACCACGAGGTAAAGGGAAAAGTGTGGAGGGGGGGGGGGGGGGGGGGTATGCGTCGAATGACACGAGGGGAGACGAACTGGACTCGTTAATTTTATATTACTCGAAATTGTATGTAATATATTTTCGCTCCCAGTCTACACTCGTTCTATATACCGGTAACCCATTAATATTAATATATACTACGCAGTCGTTTGTACATAATACGAAGCCTGTAAGTTATAGTCACCGAAACATTTCAGCTCGGAAATTATAATATATGAATCAAGGATGTCTCTCTTATGATCTACATAGAATAGATATGGTTATTGATACTGTTACATTGTGATAATGGATTCTAGGTTTCTTTCACTGGTAAATCCGTATAAAAGTTGAAGTAATAAAATTTAATTACAGAACCATAGTTCGAAGATCAGCATTTTTCATACCAGTCATTGCTTAGAAATTTTACAGGATAATATTGTTAATCTGACTTAAGTTGTTTAGGTTGAACAAAGTCTACATAGTAAACAATAGGTCCTCCGAAGAGTGTGTCTTTGGTATATTATATCATGAAGGGGGAAGTTAGATTCACTGCATAAATGCAGTTTATCTAACTTCCCCCAAATATCTACTGTTGAATAAAATTGAAGCCATATATTAAGTCAGAAGAGGTGCGAGTTTTTTAATAAATTGTGTGGTCCATTTGTTATCTGATCTCTATTTATTGTTTAAAGTTCATTTAAGATCACACTGGTTTTTAGAATATTACAACCTTATTTATTATTAATTTATACAATTGAACCCTTATAAGGACCGGTTATTTGTACACATACTCCTAATGCGCTCAGTAAGGTCCATACAACATATTAATATGAAAATAAATTATCTGCAACGAAAAGAACCCAATAATACACCATTTGACCTTATTAAAAAAAATTGCACATTTGCACACATATTTGCACAAGTGCACTTTAGCGGATCCTAAAGGTGGTTCCTATTTAACACACTTATGTCTATTCTCTACCGATCTACGATGGTGCATGATCAAGTGTCAGTCGCTAAAAGTGTCAAATATCCAATTTAATAAATCGCGACATTTGCGATTTTGGACCATATTCATGGACATTTTAAGTCACTTTATAGACGTAAAAAGATAAACAAATGTTAAGATTATAGTTAGAAATCACTCCAAACTACATTTTCATCCAAAAAATTACATTCTACGATGTATAGAACTGGAAATAATAGTGTTTGAAATATCGAAAAAATGTGCACTTTTTAAGTGCATTTTGCACTAAGTGCACTTTCGTCTTTTCCAAAGTTGTATCCTATTTCACACACTACAATCTATCCTCTATCCAATGAAAAAAGTTTCAGATCAAACGGCCCAGTAGAACCGAAGTTATTGATGTTTAAAAATAGTCACCCGAAAATTTCAAATTCACTTGGTCACATAGTCTAGTGGTTATCAATCACGTTAA
Organism: Nemertoderma westbladi; assembly: GCA_032718475.1. Taxonomy (NCBI): domain Eukaryota; kingdom Metazoa; phylum Xenacoelomorpha; order Nemertodermatida; family Nemertodermatidae; genus Nemertoderma; species Nemertoderma westbladi. The sequence goes on from JAUCBJ010008124.1 coordinate 128,351, forward strand.
TGAAACCTAAGTTCGCGGGTACGAAATCCAATATTGGCCATTCTTAATTTTTTGTAAAAATTTTTTTTTTATTTTTTTCACTAAAATCGCTCTAACTTCGGTTCTGGTGGTCCAAATTCAATAAAATTGGTATATTCTTTGCCGTAATTTTTTTTTCTATCTTTTGAGAGGGGGTCATTTTTGGCCCCAAAAAAAATGAAAAAAAAGGGCCAAAATTACGCGATATTTTTCGACCCTTAAAATTCGTAATTTTAATTATAAATGTTAAGAAAAAAGATAGCGGAGGTAATTTGCTAAATTTTAAATGTACTTTTGGCGCAATACGCTAAATTATAATGTAGTAGCGATTTATTTAAAAAAAAATGTTTTTCGTCCCTTTTTATAAATATTTTATTTCACACCATCGTCTGCCGCACCAGTTGTATAATAGCTACGGCGCTGTAACTAACGCTGAAAGATAGATAATTTAACGCTCTATAAGAATGTTTAAATACGTCTCCCAGACGTTGAGTAGTTTTCGAGCTAGACGTGTTTCCGCGCAGCGAGTTTGAAACGCTAAATATTAATATTGGCCCTGATTTTTTTAATATCGTTTGCGCAGCAAAACCAATCGAATATTTGGATTCCCCGTATGAATATTAGCAGTATAAAATGCACCTTAACCGTCCAGAGTCAAAAATTAAAAAGTTATTAGTTATAAATCATTTATCATATTCTGGCCCTTTTTGGACCCCTTTGCCTACATATTTTTTGTACCCCCATTCGATAGGAATGTAGCCCCTGTGGTCTTTTACGCCTTCCGAAAAAGAATTGGCAGAATCCTACTAGCGTTTTCGAATTAAAAATTTCGGAAATATTAATTATATATAAAA